>JAFEMH010008088.1:0-64589 GCA_022495995.1 Adenophora triphylla var. japonica | reverse complement strand
GTTTACCTAGTTTAGGGAGGATTTGATTTAGAACGTGGTTCTAAGATGTTTTCTCGATCGAGAAGTGATTTGGGCGGAGTTGCGACTCAATATGAGAGTCAAATCTTGATGCGGACAGAGCTTCGCCTCAATCCTTGATTCGGGTTTGGATGTTTGTTGATCAACAGTGGTTGATAAACAAACTTTAGGTGATTTTAGGGAGGTTTTGTGAGTGATTTGAAGGAATCTTTCGTGGAGAGAAACCAACAAATTGTGTGTGTTGTGTGGATTCTGGACCCCGAAACAGTGGAAGTCGCCAAGTATTTATAGGGGTTTAAGAGGTAGAGGTGGAGAGGTAAAACACTCCTAGGAAGCTTCGTAACTCAATTCGATTGGAGAAGCCGGATTAGATGAGGTTTATCAAGAAAGGAGGTTTGAAACGGAGAAGGAGAGTGATTTCTGCACATCCTCGTCGAGGGGATATCTCGCGCGAGATATGATATCTCGTGCGAGATATCTAGTTCCGATGACTATTTTGTCCTCTTCGGTTTATTCCGTTAGTCGGTTAGGTCCAAAACTAACGAGGTTAGTTAGAAACTTAACGAAACATGACGAAACCGATACGCTTTCATCAAAAAACATAAAAGAGAGACTAAGAGTAGTGTAATCATGATTTATTGGTTCAGAATGGGGTGTCTACAGAGCCCTCGGCGACATGTCTTATGAAAGAAGAAGTGTCGTCGATAGAAAGACATCATTCGAACATTGGGATGGTCGTGCCGCACCTGGCCGCCTACGTATCTCTAAGAGAGAATCGGACCAAACGTAGTTCGACTCCAAAACACTAAAAAGGCTATTTTAGGTATTTTGAAAAGCATTTTTTGAAAATCGAGGAGGGATTTTTTTTTTGAAAAGGTAAAATCATACTGAGGAATCAAAAGACTTGACCCAATTCTGAAGATACCCATTTGTTGATGAAGTTGTTGAAGTGTGCCGCCCGAGGTTACTGACGTTCCCGTTGTTGTTGAGGTCACGGACTTTGTCGAGGTTGCCGAGGTCACGGACTTTGATGTCATTGCCGAGGTCACGGACTTGAAGTTTGCTGCCGTCACAGACTTTGAAGTTATCGCCGAGGTCACGGACTTGAAGTTTGCTGCCGTCACAGACTTTGAAGTTGTCGCCGAGGTCACGGACTTGAAGTTTGCTACCGTCACAAACTTTGAAGTTGTTGCCGAGGTCACGGACTTGAAGTTGTCGGCTGAGATGGAGGTTCTGTCGGCCCCTGTAATGCAAGGATATATGCATGCGAATCTCGGATGGACCCGAATGATTCTTACCTTTCTGTACCTGTCAGCACATAAAGATTCCAAGTAGATTTTGCAGATTTTAGTTTGTTTGACTGGACTTACGTGGTGGTGCTCACGTCTGTTCGTGTAAATGGCCGGTCGGACATTTTGGTGGTGAGTTTATGTATGAGTATATGGTATATGGAAATGTAGGGACATTTGTATGGATTTGTATTTGAGATGGGTGAACTGTATGAGTGAACTTGTGTTTGACAAGTTGGGACCAAATCAGGTTTATGCAGAATCTGTTGCTAGTCAGCGAGGCTGTATTGTTGTAGAATTTCGTTCGATGAGTATCCTTGTGTGAACACATCTAGGTCTGTTGAGAATCTTCATTCTTACTTCTCCTTGAGTCGTGTCTCTAGGAGGCAAACGACTACCCATCTGTCGACTGTCGTAATGGCTCTATGTCCAAGGGCCTTTGGTGTCTCAAGCCCCAGGTTTCTTGCAAGTGGTAGATGACTTTGTGAACAGGCTTGTGAAGATGTTCTCTTGATTTGAAGGTGATTGAAGAAGACTTTCCTTGTTGGTTTGATTTGAAGGAGATCGAATGATGCTCGATGAAGAAGGTTGAAGAATACTCTCCCTTTGACCTTTGATTTTTTTTTTCTTAGTGCGCACCCTGGTTTTTGCCTAGACCGCCCTTTCAGGTTTTCAATCTAGCGGGCATCTCTTTTGCGTCTTTTTTTTTTGTGCTCTAACTTTTGCCTAGGCCGCTCTTTACGAGTTTTCAACCTAGCGAGCTATTTTTTTTTAAAAGTATGTGTACTCGAAGAGGACTCAGAGGAGAGAATCTTATTGAGGAGATAGAGAGATGAGATCTCAAGTTAGTTGAGGAGAGACGAACTCTATTTTTGGAAGGTGATCCAAGCATTTATTCTTTGAAAAAGTGTATTCTCTAATGATGAGAGTGAGAAGCAAAGAGGAAAGCCCCTAATGTAGATTTGATTGTTTTGAAGAGTTGAAGTAGAGGTTGACCGGGGGAGGAAAAGATAGGAAGCCCCAGTTTTGATGCTTGGATTTCAAGAGTGTGTATGAGAATGGCTAACAGGAATCCCCTAGACTCAACAAGAAACGCTTCTTGGTTCAAAGATCTAGAAAAGTTATTCTACCTTTTAATAGACCGTGTATCATCTAGAAGTTTCTAAATAAGTTTGAGAAGGAAGCCAATCATTAGTATGACTTAAGGGTAAACATTTTTCTTGATACTGAAAGTCTTCTTCACTTGATGTAGGAGGATATTGAGGAATCCTCTTTCTTTTGTTGGTATCACTTGACTCCTCTTCTTTGTGCGAGAGTCCTCCTTGCCTTTGTTGAAATTTCATCCTTGTTGTGGGGCGATGAGAGTTTTTTTTTTTCGATGCTCTATTTTTGCCTAGGACGAATTGAGGAGTTTCGTCCTAGCGAGCTTTTTTTTTTAATTTTTTTTTTTATTTATTGTACTCTCAAAGCCTTGAGTTGAGTAGCCCCACTTTTCTTTGGATGAATGTTGACAGCAGCACCTTTGGCTTTCTTCGCTTGTTGGTCTCTAACTTTCAGTAGGGGTAATGTTTAACCCTTAAGCCTCCTAATGATAACTTGCTTTTTAAAGTCACTTAGAAGTTTCTATTTTTGCGATGATTTAGGGAATGGAAGGTCCATTATTTTGCATGAGTTGAATGATATTCATGAGGTAGAACAACTTTAGGGAAAGTGTTTAGGAGAAGAAATTACTTTAATTTATTGAGAAATTTAAGAACAAACTCGATAGTTTAGAAGACACAAACTAGTGGAGGTGAGGAGTACTAGAAAGACAGAACGACTCTTCGAGAACATACTAGGAAATTTAAAACCTAATCTACTTCTATCAAAGGAGAAAGGGAGAGGATAGTTGTAGCCCCAAAGTGGTAAGTGTAGCTTTTTCTTCTCGGAGCTTCATCTTCTTCATGGATTGCGAGGGAGAGGATTGGTGATGACGTTGGGACGTTCTAGATCTCCATTATCAAAGAGGTCTTGTATGATGTCCTTCAAGTGGTGGCAGGAGTTGGTGTCATGGCCGGTGAAGTTGTGGTACTTGCAGAATAAGTGATGAGCATGATTTGGACCCATATCCTTCGGAGGACCACCTTCCCTTGGTTTGATTTTTTCATTCTGGACAAGCACATCGAAGAGTTCTTCTTGAGTGATTCCTTCAATTTTGTCGTAGTGCCTCTTTTTCTTTTCGGGAGGAGGGACAGCAGAATACTTTCCGGTGTTGGGGCGGCTGAGTGCAATAGCGTTGACTGAAGCATCCTTACTTGTGGTGGGCTTGTTGTAGCGGAAAGTACTTTCCTTCTTTTTGCTTTTTAGGAAGTCGTCAACCCTAATTCCGGACTCGAGGAGTTCATTGAAACTAGGAAAGTAGTTACCGGCGAGCTTCTCTTGAAATTCATCACGAAGGCATTGAAGGAAGATGTGGATTTGCTCTTTGAGAGTAGGCCTTTCGACGATTTCAGTGAGTTTGAGTCTCCATCTTCTAGCAAATTCAGCAAAGGACTCATTGGCATGTTGTTTGGTTTGTTCAAGATCCCTCCTAGTAGGGCGGTAAGTGGAGTTGTCTTCAAACTGCCTTTGGAAGACTAAACATGCGGACGACCAATCAAGCCTTGTAGTTGTAGGAAGAGACATGTACCAATCCCTTGCAGCACCTTCTAAAGTTTGAGGAAAGCATTGGGCCAAGATTGTGTTATCAACGCCCATTGGAAGCATGGCCCAAGTGTAGGTCTCAACATGAGCTCGAGGACAAGTAGTACCATTGAACTTGGCAATATCGGGTGTCTTGTACTTGCGAGGAAACTTGGTGATGGATTGTTGAAGAGCATCGGGATCAAATGGAACGAATGACCCTTTGGAAGTGTCAAGAATTGCAAGCTTCTTTTCGAGGTAGTTCTTAGTAACATGGTCACCAAGTTTAGTAGTTTCACCACTGCCTTCTTTCTTGGTTTTAGCACCCTTGGAGGTATGTTCCTCATCATCGGAGGAGGATGAGGAAGAGGAGGAATCGGATTCTTCCTTTTTCTTGCTTGACTTCTTGGTTTTTCTATTCACTTTGGTGTAGGATTCCTCTTCGTCGGAGGAGGATTCCACTTTCTGCTTTTGTTTTCTGCTTTTCTTGACTTTCAACTCGTGGAGTTCTTTCATGAGGGCGGCCATTTGGGCATTTTGCTCATCAATTTGCTTACTTTGTTCATCCAACCTAGTCATGGCTTCGATGAGTTGGACCTTAGCATCGTTGAAATCGGCCTCGGTGGTAGAAGGAGAAGCAGACATCGTGTCGAGCTTTGGCGAAGGACCTAGACGTGTAGCAACCGGGTTAAACCATGATTGAGTCCCAACAAGTCGGCTGAATAGGGTGAATGAAGGCTTGAAGGTTTGAAGGTTTTGGCCAAAACACGAAAAGACCGAACACTTATCTCGTACGAGACAAGTAGTCTCGCGCGAGACTTCACCACGGAAAGTCACAATTTTCTGATTTTAATCCTAATTTTGGTCGGACGGAAAATCCGTTTTGGGGGTTTCTAAAGTTCAAGAACCAAACCTAGGGACCTAGGGGTCGAAGTAATCTCAAGTAACATCAAGTTTTGTGCAAAATATGGTGAGAAATTTTTCTCTTTAGGGATAAATCCGAAGGGACAATCATAGGGACATTTCCGAAGGGACAATTCCGAAGCGACAATTTATTGATTTCTTTTCCGTGGATTATTGCACAAAAAAAATGATCTTGACAAGAGATTACAAAGACTCCAAGATCAAACTGACCGGTCACGGAGTGTCTTAAAAAGTCAATCTACATGATATGTGGCGATGCAGGGCTGGAAGGCTAGGCTCCCCGCGATATGACAATCTAGATGGATTGAATACGCGGAGTGGGATGATCCAACTTCGGAGAGACCGGCGACTAGGTGGTTACCGTCATCCGTCCTTAGTGTGGGTCCCGGGTTTATAAAGGGTATGTTGTGCAATGACAGTTATAATATGAGTGCGCGTGTGTGAGAGTCAATCTAGGTGATAGAGTAAAATAGAGAGTTTTTTTTGAAAACTAAAAGAAAAACAGATAGTGGCCGCATCAAATGGTTGCCTATGTTTCTCCCAAATTTGGGGAGACTCAGGCCGTCGTAGTTCCACTTAAAGAGAGAGCGAGAGAATAAATAAATTAATTTATTACAAAGCCCGAGTCAACCGATGACCGGTAAAAAATTAAAATAATTCAATCGCACGCAGTTATATAGTTCGAATAATTAAAATTATTCTACCCTGTAAAATAAAGTTAGCAAAGTAACAATAATTTATTTTGACTTTTCTGGATTTATTTTGAAAGTTTTCGAAACTGTTTTTGTTTTTTGATTTTTTTTTTTGAGAAGTCAACTGTAACAATATCATGTTTGGTCAAATTGGGGGGAAGTCAATTAGTGCAAAGCTTTTTTTTTCCCCTTCTTTTTTTTTTATTTTTATAATGTTGTCAGCCCCTTGTTTTGAAGAAAGGACAACTGACCAAACTTATTTTTTTTTCCATGCGCCGCCAAACAGGGGAAGGAACTTTGTGTTTTCTGCCGTGTACTAATCTCGCGCGAGATTAGTATATCTCGCGCTGGATAAGTATTCAGACAACAATTTTTTTTTTAACAAAAACAGTACTGAAAAATTTCGAAAAATCCAGAAAAATCAAATTTTTACAGAAAAATAAAAAGATTGGTAATACTCAATTGTGCGCAAGTCTAACCCTCTTAATTAATTGTCCCCAGCGGAGTCGCCAAACTGTAGCGTTGTGAGAAAAATTTT
The DNA here is from genome assembly GCA_022495995.1 of Adenophora triphylla var. japonica. NCBI lineage: Eukaryota > Viridiplantae > Streptophyta > Magnoliopsida > Asterales > Campanulaceae > Adenophora > Adenophora triphylla. Next base: position 58,467 of record JAFEMH010008088.1, on the reverse strand, counting down.
ATCTTTTGAGTCGCCACCATTTTGAAAAGAGAGTAAAAGTATAGGAGTTTACCTAGTTTAGGGAGGATTTGATTTAGAACGTGGTTCTAAGATGTTTTCTCGATCGAGAAGTGATTTGGGCAGAGTATCGACTCAATATGAGAGTCAAATCTTGATGCGGACAGAGCTTCGCCTCAATCCTTGATTCGGGTTTGGATGTTTGTTGATCAACAGGGTTGATAAACAAACTTTAGGTGATTTTAGGGAGGTTTTGTGAGTGATTTGAAGGAATCTTTCGTGGAGAGAAACCAACAAATTGTGTGTGTTGTGTGGAATTCTGGACCCCTGAAACAGTGGAAGTCACCAAGTATTTATAGGGGTTTAAGAGGTAGAGGTGGAGAGGTAAAACACTCCTAGGAAGCTTCCAGAACTCAATTCTGATTGGAGAACCGGATTAGATGAGGTTTATCAAGAAAGGAGGTTGAAACGGAGAAGGAGAGTGATTTCGCACATCCTGTCGAGGGATATCTCGCGCGAGATATGATATCTCGTGCGAGATATCTAGTCTGATGACTATTTTGTCCTCTTCAGTTTATTCCGTTAGTCAGTTAGGTCCAAAACTAACGAGGTTAGTTAGAAACTTAACGAAACATGACGAAACTGATACGCTTTCATCAAAACATAAAAGAGAGACTAAGAGTAGTGTAATCATGATTTATTGGTTCAGAATGGGGTGTCTACAGGTTCTATGAGATCTTTCAGTGCTTCCCATGGGATAGAGATCCTGGGGCCGTAGCAGCGTATCCCGCTATGTTAGGCTGGGCACGCCCGGCGAGGAGGAGGAGGACCAGCAGGGGTAAGCTCACCATTTCCTACGGGGAGGTGCAGGAGCATCTGGAGAGAGATAGCCCGGAGAGGTTTGTTCTATATCCCTGGGTTCGGTACGAGGCTGATGAGTTCGAGGGGGCTCCTGTGGTGACGGCGCAGCGGAAGATGCTGCGGGGCCTGACTTGCGACGTCATGTATTTGGGAGAGCGGGTCTTCTGGCAGCATGGCCCGGGTATGCTTCCCTTGGCTCCGAGGGACCCTCCTTTTGGGATGTTGGATTCCCGGGATATGGATGTGTTGGATTTTGAGAGGTATTTGGGCGGCATGAGTGCCCATGAGTTTGTTTTGTATCGAGAGGAGTATGGGGCCTTCGTGAGGAGGAAGTTGAGGATGCCACAGGTGTTGGCGAGGGAGAGGGAGGCTGGTCCGCAGGGTCCCCCAGAGGTTCCGGTGCCTGGGCTGGACTTTACGTATGTTCGTGGGGATTCCTCGAGGAGGAGGGTGTCCATACCCGTCCCTGAGCAGGCTCCTGCTGCCTACCGAGTGGATCCTGATAGACCGGTGAGTGTGCTTACTCTTTTCCATCTTGGCATCTTTTCTGTATTTTTCACTTTTTGTTGTTGAGTATGACTGTATTGCTGAGCGTTTCTTTGGCTGCTTGCTTGTGCAGGTCCCGGGGAGGGCTTTTGACAAGCTGACCCGCCGTTATGTGGCGATGCGGTCTTTCGCGAAGAAGATGGCGTCGAAGATGTCTTGCCGGTCTTCGCGACATGTACCGGCGTACACGCCGATGCCTTCGAGGCATTCTGTAGATGTTCCTCCACCGAGAGCCGAGCCGGAGCCACAGCAGGAGGGACCTTCGCGGGGGGGGGCATAGCATGGATGCCGGGACGTCTTCGGGAGCTCCGAGGCCGCAGACCCTTTACCAGTTCTTTTCTCCGCAGGATGCACAGGGTGAGGGTTCGTCAGAGCCTTCCTTCTTCGATCCTTTCGTCGGATTTGATCCTTCTGATTACTTTGAGTACCAGCCTCCGGAGGGGGCTCAGTACTCTGATGACGAGGATGTGACTGGCGACTTCACCGGGATGCCCGACTTCTCGCTTGATGATCTTGGGGAGGATGATGATGCTGAAGAATCGGATTAGGGCTTATTTGCTTTCCCTCTTTCCATATCTTCTCTTTTTTTTTTAGTAACAAACATTTATGGGTACCTGTAATAAAATACTTGTATTTGCATGGCAAAAGTATTTCATTTTAAGATGTAATGTCGTTTTTGTGATTCCCGAGAATTGTCCTAGGAATGGTTGCTATATATATTTTTTTCATTTGTGCATGCCACGTGAGCTGGGAATGCGTTTGTGGGTAGTGTATGTTTGCCGGAAATGGCTTTGGCCAGTGTTTAGGCAGTTTGGAGCAAGATCCTGCTGGGAACAGTGGTTGTTGTACTGTTTGCTGAGAAAGTGGGGCCAAGATGCAATAAGGTCCATACAGACAGACCTAGGTTGCAAAGAGGTCCGTACGGACCAACCTTGCTTTTGGGAAGGAAATAAATGCTTTCCAGTGTCTGGTCTTTCCCCATTCCCCATTTGCAGCCATTTTCGAGCTTTCTCCCCCATTTTCTCTAGGAACCTCCATTTTTGCCATGGATTCTTCGTACGTTCCCAGAATTTTGCCGAGGCTTTCGCAGGAGAGGCAAGCACACTTCCTTGAGCAGCTGAAAACGTGGATGCGACGCCGTATGAGGCATCAGAGACGGGCTTTCGAGGTAAGGTTTCGTCTTTGCTCGATTTGGTCTTTTAAGGAGTTGGTTCCTGATTGGGAGTTGTTGCGGGCTGCCGCGAAGTTCTGGGATGTTAGGAGGCATGTGTATTGCTTTTCCTACAATGAAATGGTGCCCACTTTCGAGGATTTTCGGGCTTTGATTGGAGGACCGGAGGTGGAGGCCATCTCGCTTCCTTTGATTGGTGGTGCTGCTGTGAGCGTGAAGCTTGCAGGCTTTCTAGAAGTGCAGGGTATGATCCTTGATTCGGGTCATATTGACATTTCTGAGCTGCCGGAGCGGTTTATGGTTGATGATGAGAGTGATGTCTCTTGGGACGCATTTTCCTTGTGCGTGATGGCGATGCTTTTCATGGTCAGCTCCCTTGGCATTTGCGATGGCGCTTTGCTAGATGTGGTTGGGCACTGCAGAGCTGGAGAGGATATTGTCCCATTGGTGCTGGGGGAGACTCTTCATGGTATTGACCGTCTGGCGACTGGGGATCGGTTCAAGAGAGGGGGTAGCCCCGCTTTGCTCACCTTGTGGCTGCGAGAGAGACTTCAGGCCATGCCCGAGGCTCCGACGTCATTTAGCCCGTGGTCATTTGCTCAGCGACCTCTTGTGTTGGATATGGATCAGTCTGCCTAAGAGATATGGATGGCACAACTTGGTACGCATCAGATCCGTTGGTGGGTTCCTCACTGGGGGATTGAGACTAGGAGGGTCTTTCAGGAAGGGTCCTATGTCGTCAGAGTTCCAGGTTTGTCTTGGTCCTCCTTCTATATTCCGTCGCTTGACCCCTTCTCTGTGTTGGCCTCCTTGTTCATGAAGGCGGTTTCCCCGTTCTTGAGGTATTGGAAGATCTGGTTATACCATGGCTCATTGATGGGCTTGGGTTCTGGTTCGATCTCACAACAGTAGGCAGGGATTTCCTTTCGTCCGACTTTGAAGGGTTTGATTGCTTTTCCTTCAGGGATTTCCACAAGTGAAGCCAAGGTGGCTAAGGCATCTGCAAACCTGTTTCGGTCTCTTGGCAAGTAGTGAAAGGTGACCTCTTCGAATTGTGTGATGAGGTCCTCCATGCAGGCATGGTATTTTTGCAAGCCTGGGTCTATGGTTTTCCACTTGTTGGAAACTTGGTTGATGATCAGGGCTGAGTCCCCATAAACTTCGAGTTTCTGGACATTCCTCTCGAGTGCGGCTTGTAGTCCGGCAGCACATGCTTCATATTCGGCGGCATTGTTGGTTACCTCGAAATTGAGCTTTTTGGCGATTGGGGTGTGCTCGTCCTTGGGATCGACCAAGAGCATACCGATGCCGTTTCCTTTTTTGTTGGCTGCTCCATCGAAGAACAGTTGCCATAGATTTTCGCCTTCGAGTGCAAAGATTCCCTCATCTGGGAATTGTGGTTCAGGGCCTCGAGCCTCGTCGGTTGGGAAATCAGCCAGTTGTTCAGCCATTGCCCGTCCCTTGATTGACTTTTGGTTAACGTACTTGATGTCAAATTCCGCTAGAAAGAAGGACCATTTGGCGAGCCTCATTGACATAGATGGTTTGTCGAAGAGGTATTTGACTGGGTCCATTTTGGAAACCAAGTGTACCGTGTGCGACTGCATGTAGTGCCGTAATTTTCCGACAACCCATACCAGAGCTGCGCAGGTTTTCTCGAGGGCTGAGTAATTGAGTTCGCTGCCTTGAAACTTTCGACTGACGAAGTAGATGGCGCTTTCGACTCGTGACTCCTTCTTTTCTTGACAAAGCATGGCTCCAACTGCGGTGTCGGTCACAGTTAGGTATAGCAACAGTGGCTTCTCCTCGTGGGGAGGATAGAGAATTGGAGGACTCACAAGGTATGCCTTTATTTCTTCAAAGGCATCTTGGCATTCGGAGTTCCATTCGATGTCGGCGTTCTTCTTCATCAGTTTGAAGATTGGCTCGCACATGGAGGTCAATTGGTTGACGAAGCGGCTGATATACTACAGGCGGCCCATGAAGCTTTTCACCTCTGTCTGAGTTTGCTGTGGTCTCATTTCGATGATGGCCTTGATCTTTTGAGGATCAACCTCGATGCCTCTCTCGGTGACCATGTATCCCAAGACCTTGCCTCGGCTAACCCCAAATGTGCATTTGGCGGGGTTTAGCCTCATTGAGTGTTTTCGGAGGCGATTGAAGAACTTTCTCAGGTCTGTGAGGTGTTGTCCATCTGATCCCTTTGAGTGGATGATCATGTCATCGACGTACACTTCGATCTCCTTATGGATCATATCGTGGAAGAGGGCGGTTGCTGCCCGTTGGTAGGTAGCCCCAGCGTTCTTTAGTCCGAACGGCATTACTGTGTAGCAGTAAGTCCCCCAGGGGGTTGTGAAGGCTGTCTTTTCTTGATCTTCTTCGGCCATCTTGATTTGATTGTAGCCGGCAAATCCATCCACGAAAGACTTGACTTCGAAATTGGCTGTAGTGTCTACCAACATGTCGATGTTGGGTAGTGGAAAATCATCCTTGGGACTTGCTTTGTTGAGATCTCGGAAGTCCACGCAGCAGCGCACTTTTCCGTTGGCCTTGGTGACCGTGACTATATTGGAGAGCCATGTGGGGTACTCGATCACCCTGATGAAGCCGACACGGAGCATCTTCTCGATCTCTTCCTTGACTTGTAAAGACCATTCTGGCTTGATTCGGCGTAGCTTTTGCTTGATGGGCTTAGCCTCGGGATTCAAGGGAATCCGGTGTTCTACAATGTTTGGATCTAATCCAGGCATGTCTTGGTAAGACCAAGCGAACACGTCCACGAATTCTTTGAGCAAAGGTGCGATCAATGCGTCTTGCTCAGTGCCGGTGAAGAAACTTCCGATTTGCGTCTCTTTTGGCTCTTCACTGCTCCCAAATTCACTTTGGTTAAAACCTCCTCGGCAGCTTGGGCCCGGTTTTCTCTCGTTTGACAACATGCTTAAAGATGTGCTTAATGTATTGTTCGTTTAATGTGTCCGCTTCTTTATCAAGTGAATCGTTATTAACTTGTTTGTGTGTTAGTTAATTTATCGGTTGTTAAAGATGCAATGAGAGGATACTCGGAAAGATCGAAGCATTCATTAAGAGCATACGGGAATACATTATTGGCAATGAGTTCGTAATCTTCTGGCGTGAGGCCATCAGATGACTCGAGAGACTCAAATTTAAAGATAATGGACTCAGGATGAGTTTTGACACTGGACTCTAGGACTCGAGAGGTCAGACCAAGTTGTTCGATCATGTCCTTTTTGCTGGCAGTGGGTCCGGAGAAGGTGGCCCAGTTATTGAGCGGCAATGAGCTTGATGGGAGGCGGGGTTTGAAAGGCTTTGTGTCACCGTTCCCAATCATGGCTATCACAGAGTTATCAGAAACAAAATCAATTAGATCTGGCATCTCGATTTCTTCTTTGAAGAGCAGGTGGAGCAGTGGCTCATTCCAAGCATCGTCTGCGGAGTTTTTTGCTTTTGCCTTGGGCATTATTAGCTCGAATGTAGACTTGTCCCGCTTGTTTAAGGCAGGAGTGTTGACAGAGAGTTTTTCAAGTTCTTCTGCCTAAGAGGGGGGTTTCCCGAACCAAAATTCGTTGTGAATAGTGGTGGTCATGGATCCCGGTAGAGGCGGTGTATCGAGAAATGCTCTTCGGACGGGATTTGGCTTGAGGCCTCTGAATCTTGCAAGGTTCCGCTGGAGCTTGTCCATGGTTGTCGGCCAGCTTTGTTTGGCGTTGATCAGCTCTGTTCCCTTTCCTGGATCTTCTTCCAAGTTGCCGGCCTTCTTTGTGAAGTACTTGGTCATGTCGAAGCTGTAAGGACGAAGATCGGAGATTGCGTGCAAGCCTCTTTTGCTATCTGCGGAGCGTTTCCATGAAGCTCGCTTGTCCTCCGCAATGTGTTCGGGAGTAGGAAAGTATCCCAAGCCATGGAGGGTATTCTGTTCTTTGATATGGATGAATTGTTGGGTACCCTGATGGCGTTTTCCCAAACCGAGCCCCGGGATGTAGTTCATGTGCTTCATCATTTTCATCGGGGGAGGGATCTTATCCCAAATCAAAGGCAGGTCTATGTGGCATACCTGGGCCTTTGGGCTTTCGATGGTGAACCCTGTTAGCATCATGCCATTATCGTCGTGTTTGATCTCTAAGATCGAGACGCTGTTTGTGTTAGTCCTTTCAGTGACTATGCTATCACCGTAGATGATGGTTAGATCTGTGCCTTGGATGAACTTTACGCATTGATGGAGAGTGGATGCCACCCCATTGATCTGGTGTAGCCAAGGGCGTCCCAAGATCGCAGTGAATGTGATCGGGATGTCGATGACTTGGAAGTCAGTCGGGACCATTTGTTTTCTGAACCACAGGTTCAAGGTGGCTATTCCCAAGACTGGGCGGGACGTTGAGCCGTATGCCTTGATTGCCTGAGTTGAGGGCTTTAGATCAGTCGCTTTGATCCCTAGCAGATCCATCATTTTGGATGGCAGGACATTCATGGATGATCCCCCATCTACCAAAACCCGAGGGAGACGGCGCTCGTCCAGTTGAACCGTTATGTAGAGGCTCATTGTGGTCGGCCCCAAATTTTGGAAGGTGGAGCTCGTGAAAGTGATGATGTTGTTTGTAATTAACGTTGCCAATCATTGAACCGCTTCATCAGGTGTCACCGTGATGGGAACCATGGTGCAGGCCGAGGCTTTCTTCCAACTTGAGCTTGTGCGGGTAAGATGAAGTGAGTAAGGACCGTGAGCGAGATGTTAGCCTGAGTGCGCTTGAGGCCGTGTTAAGACGGGATCTTCGGCCTTTGGGTCCAAGGTTTCGGCTTCTTTGGCGTAGGGCCCCTTTTCGGTTCGTGGCTCGGGTATGGCTGGCCTTTTGTCCGCCCGTGGAGGATTCACCGGGATTTGACCAGGAACGTGTCGAACGTTCACTTCGGCCTTCTTGTTTTGCTTGTCTCTCCTATTTACGTAGTGGGAGGACCCCGATTGGCGTAGGGCCGGCTGCGCATTTCAATTCGTTCACTGTCATAGCTTTTGTGGAGACGTCCACGGTGGCTTTGAGGACTTCCCAAGACAGGGCCGGGTATCTCGGACTTTGGGCCTTCGGTGGCGGTGCGGAGCTCGTCCCAGCTGATCATGGAGCAGACGTTGCCATGGCCTTGTGCAGAGCTAGGCTGGGGAGACTTGCTAGAGTAGATGACATAGTAGTCAAACTTTCCTGAGTGTTCTCCAAGGTTTCGACTGTGGGATCACCGGATTCATACCTCTTCTTCAGTTTTTGTTGAGAAGATGGCTTCTTCTTTCTTCGAGGACGGCCCTCGTTCATTTCATCACGGAATTCCATTTCCGAGACAAGCACCGCAATCGTGCAACGTCCCACCCGATGTGTCCGTTGTTCGGCGGTGGTACCGAGACCTCGGGAGGCTGAATGGGCGAGCTTTCCCCGAAGGGTCCTGTGGCCTTATATCATAACTGCATGGTTCGTACGAGGGAAACAGGTTGACTTCTGGGAGACAATGAGAGACGTTAGAAGCTGCAGGAGCAGGCATGACTTTGGAAGCCCCAGGTAGTTGGGTGGCTAATGTCCCGAAGTGGTGCATAGCGCCTTCGATCCAGGCTTGTTGTTCACCTTGGCGTTTCTCAATAGCCATGAGGACCTGCCAAACATCTTCCAATGTTGGAAAATTTCTTGGGGGTAAGGTCCCATTCTCATTGTTGTTATCTACTGACTTGGCCATGGGGAATTTACGGACTGTCCTGGTGACAGAGCTGGGAAGAAAGTTGGACCTTGCGGCTTTGACACTGGGAGACGGGTTCTCGGGTACTCTCGATCACTCTCTGTTAGCTGGAGGGGGTGACGGGCAAGGTTTAGACACAGGAATGGCCTCTCGGGATAAAAAGGGGGAAAGCTCACGTGGCATGCGGTTTCCGCTTCTTTTATATATATATTTTTTGTTGTTTTAATTTACTTAAAACATGTTTTCTCAGAGTCCTAGGTAGGTTGGAAAAGATTGCTCTTCTTTTTCGCAACTATGCTAGATCCTGGGTCAGTGGAGACCATCTGTGCGGCTATAAGCCCCTCGTTTTGCACCTGTATTTCGACATCCCAGGGTGGACAGCCCCGGGCGAGGGTCCTATAGGGCAAGCGGTTTCCACCAGCCTAAAAGAAAAACCGAATCTAAGGACCGAGCCTGTCATGTTCGTTTTGATGCGTTAGCCATGTGAATAGTGAACCAAGCCGGCCACTGAGTCAAGATCAGATCAAGAGTTCGGCATGACCTCTCTTTACCTTGCTTGCGCAAGGGATGTGTGACGTTAGGCGTTGGCTGGGTCATATCGTCATGGCTGACGTATCAAAGGCGTGATGACATGGTGTCATGTGAGCATGGATGTATATCCGGGACGGAACATTGTCTGGGTGTAGCTTCGGAGATCAAGATCAGGTCAAGATTTTAGCATGACCTTTCATCGCTTTGCTTGCGCAAGGGATCTTGAGTTCCAAGACTTGACTCAGAAAATGGCCGGCATGGTATATGTATCCAGGCTGTATGACACGGACTGGGTAAAAACCACCGAGTCTGGACAGAGTGTGACTCAAGACTCAAACGTGCAGGGTTGACGCTTGGCTAGGATGGGATGTTTGGAATGATCCCGTGCGCATCCGAGAGGCCTAGGAAGACCAAACGGACTGCAACTGAGACCACTCCGGGTTAAGGGTTGTAGTGTGCAGTGTATCCGAGGCAGCAGTGCGCGTAGCGTGCGGTGTAACCGAGGCAGCAGTGTGAGTAGTGTGCGGTGTAACCGAGGCAGCAGTGCGAGTAGTGTGCGGTCTCTAAAATTCATTTTCTGAGTAAAAACAGAATTTTTTCGAAGAATTTTAAATGTATGCATAGATGTATATTGATGCATTTTTTTTGTATTTTTTTTTTGTAAAATAAAAAGTAAAGCACGTGCACACACACACAACAGTTAAAGAAAAGGGGCAAAATGAAAGTTTGACCCTCATCATTGTTTTTAAAAATCTTTTGTTTTGTTTAAAAAGATTTTAAAACAAAATGTCCCCAGCAGAGTCGCCAACTGAAATTACCCGGGATCCGGCTCGCGCGCGGGGGCCCCGTGCATCTCGCATTTGTCGCTTTTCGGGAAAGTCGCCCGGATCCGAGAGGCAGCGCGTTCGCGCCCCGGCATCTGGCTTATTCCGCTTTAGCGTTAGTTGGGAGGTGTCTCGCCGTTGTTTTCGCAATTGTAGAGTCGCCACGCCGTTTTTATTAAGCCCAAAACATTGAAAAAGGGCATCAGTTTAGAAATAAACTGTTTTTGTGTGATGAGATTTTGAGTTCGGAGGTCAGATGACTCCTCGGGAAGAGAATATTAGAATCTTAGAGCTCACCCGAGTCGCCTCGTAAAAATGAGTCTTTCGGATACCCCTAACATTCTTTAACTGTTGTGTGTGTGTGTGTGTGTGCTTTTAAAAATGCATGCTGTATCGGATGTCTACATTGTACACTACGTATTGAAATGTATTGAAATAGTAATGGAAGGAAGCCTTACCAATGTTGGTTCGTGTCTGTCTTCCGCTGGGGAATAGTGTTTGAGGATGGAATAGTGTTCCGGCACGGACCGGGATTGCTTCGGGAGGGGCCGGTTGTCTGCGGACAGAGTTTCGGCGTGAGTTGAGATTGTAGGCTGCGTTCGGGCAGAGGTTCGGCGTGCGTTGGGATTGCAGGGATTATTCGGGCAGAGTTTCGGCGTGCGTTGGGATGGCAGGAGTCACTCGGGCAGAGTTTCGGCGTGCGTTGGGATGGCAGGAGTCACTCGGGCAGAGTTTCGGCGTGCGTTCAAGCTACCGGTTTGACTCGGAAAGAGCCGGGATACGTTGGGAAAGACCAGGCAAGGCCTCGGAGTACCACGAGGGGCCTCAGAGTACCTCGAGAGTGCCTTGGGGCAGCGCGGGAGTGTCGCGAGAGCGCTCGGAGAGGCTTCGGAGCACCACGAGGGAGCTCGGAAGGCCTCGGAAGGATCCGAAAGGGGCCGGGATTGCCCCGAAGGGTCTTAGAGGGGGAGCCTGAAGGCTTAGGGAGAGAAGAGAAGAAGGAGGTGTGTATGAAATGGGAGGGGGAGCCCTCTATTTATAGTGGTAGATTTCGTGCAAAGAGGTCCGTACGGACCTTGTAGGTTATCCAGAATTTTAGTTTTCCTCGATTTGAGGGAATCTGTAATAATTGTGAATATTCTGGAATGATGGTGTCCCCTGTGCAAAGAGGTCCGTACGGACCATCTTAGCATGCAAAGAGGTCCGTACGGACCAACCATGCATGGGGGTAATGATTTTCTCCGGGATTTGAGGGAATATTGTGGACTTTAAGGGGATTCAGTAATTATTGCAACAAAGAGGTCCGTACGGACCACTTATGCTTTTCCAATTTCCTGAAAATTCCCAAAAGGTCCTTTTGTCCCTTTTTATCCCCAGATGGCTCCTCCCTTGGTTTGGCTGAGGGTTTTTGAGGGTTTTTGAGTACTAGAGGTCTTCGAGACTGTGTTTGTGAGTCTGCGGTGTTTCCCATGTGCTCGGAAGAGGGTGATCCAGATTGGGGTACTTACACATTCGGGTTTCAAACCAGAGTTCCAGAGTCACCGTCCCCAGGATGGGACGAGACGTGCTGTCGTAGGCCTTGATAGTCCGGGTTGACGGAATCAGATGGCTTTCGTTGATGCGGAGGGCTCGCATCATGCTGAGAGGGAGAACGTTAACAGCTGACCCGTTGTCTACCAATACTCCAGGGAGTGTTATGGTGTTGAGCTTGAGAGTGATGTACAGAGCTTCGTTGTGCCTCGAGGCATCTCTCCGTAAGTCTTCGTCACAGAACGTGATCATACTGCCATACAGTCGGGAATCGTAGATCTCGTCTCTATCCGGAGAAGGAGAGTCATCCAGCCATCCATTTCCTGTCTTCCTCTTGCGAGGTAAAGCCTTTGCTGGAGCCTCGGGATTGCGTTGAGACTGTTTGTGGCGGTTGCCGCCCTTGGTTAGCACGTTGATCGAGTGCGAGTGCCAAGCTGACTTTGATCTTCCCTTGCCGGTCCGAGCTCGGAAGCTGGACAAATTGAATCTTGGCTGATCCCGCGGGGGGTTAGGCTTCTGACTGGCAGTAAGATTACCAAGATCTGAGGTATTCCGGTGTCCCAAAGTCTGAGCTCTATTGTCAGCAGGACTTTTCGGCTTTCCCACCCCTGCTTGCTCTAAAGTTGCATGGCCTGGAGGTAGGGAGGACTGGCTGGAGTAGAGTACGTAGTAGTCGAACCTCTCGGAAGGCTCTCCGAGTGTACCCACACTGGTGCTCCAGCTTCGTATCTTTCTCTCGATTCTTGTTGATAGGACTTCTTCTTCTGTTTTCTCGGAGGATCACTCCGGACCATGTTTTGGGACTCGTACTCCCGAGCGAGGCGGAGCGATCCACAAACATCATAGCCGATGTGGACATTTGATGAGGACCCGACCGGGAAGAGGCGGAGGGACCGGCTCTGCGGCAATCTTCTTGGGCACCCACTCAATGGAATTCACTTGTTATTGTTCGGAAAAGGGTTTCCGGCGCGTATTGGGCCACGGGCGCTCCAACTTGCCTTCTTCTATCAAGTTACGGATTTCGTATCGTAACCCCATGCGGTTGTCGGTGGTATGGCCGTGATACCGATGGAAGGCGCAGTACTTGCTCTTGTCGGCGTTGACTACGGGATTCTTGGGTTTGTAATTGGCAACGGGTTTAAGGAGACCTTCCTTGATTAACCCTTCCGGCATCTTGCTCGTAGGCATATCCAACTTGTCAAAGTGCACGGTAGACTTGCTTCGAAGTGGAGTTATTGCTCGTGGACCGGGTTTCGTTGCCCGATCGCTGTCCCCGATGGATGTAGTTGACAGACGTATCTTTCCCTTTCACGGGGGCCGGTGCGGGATTGAATGAAACTGTCGAGCGGTATACGTATGGCTGTGCGGTAGCCAACTTCTCCTTGAGATCCTTCTCGAGCCGTGAGTCGGCATTAACCATGGCCCGGAGATGCGGGAAGAAATGGTGACCGATGAGAGTTACGATGGACGGTGCTTAAGCAAGACTTGAAGATCCGCATCTATTCATCCTTGGAGAGGGGCTCCATGATCTCGGAGAGTTTCCGGCTCCACCTTTTGTAGAATTCTCCGACGCTTTCGTCTCGCTTCGCTCGGTGGTGATTAAGTCCTCGCGACTCGTTTCCCACTCTAAGTTGGATCGGTACCGTTCCAGGAAGATGTTACTAATCTAATCCCAGGTGTGGCGATCCGCAGGCTTGACCCTCAGAAACCATCGTAACGTTGAACTCTTAAGCGTATGCTGGAAGTGGTCGGCCATTTGCTGGAGGGTTGCTCCTTTCGCTCTCATGCCGAGAACGTAGGTGTCGACGTGCGTTTGAGGACATTCGGTTCCGTCGAATCGGTCCATCTCCGGCATTCTGAACTTGGCAGGGAGAGGCATGACCATTCCCAGATCCATAGCCTTGAGCGTTTCCGGCTTTGAGCTGCTCATGGTGGCTTTTAGGTCTTTCATCTGTTCGACCATCCAGGCCAAGGTTGGGTCCAGTGGTGGACTGTGAGGCTCGGCGCCGGGTGCTACCACGTGAGCGGTAGTGATTGGAGGTGGAAGGCTTGATATATGTGGATATATGGGGGCCTTTTCTGAACTATATCGGGGTTTGTCCCCGGTGTTTTGGGATTCGTGTATAGGCAACGGGACGAACCCGGGAGGGTATTGAAGGATATTGGCATCTGAGATGGTCCGGGTGCCGGTGGTATTGAGTGATAGGAGTAGCACTGGCCTGGACAAATATGAAAGGGTTGCCCTGGGAGGTGGCAACGTGAAGCCTAGGTCGGCTGTTTCCATGGTTGGAAGTCATCCCGTATGTTGGCGGGGGAGGAACCTGGTTGAAGGTTTGGTGAACTGGTTTCGGGGAATCGTCATCTTCTACCAGGATAAAAGTACCGTCTGACTGGGGGATAGCTGCTATACCACGCTCATTCAGAAGCTGTACCACGAAATTCTGCTGATCTTCTTTCTGCCTCTTGTGAACCTCACAAGCCCGGATGGCTTCTTCCAAAGTCATATACATTACCGGTGGCGGGGTCCTTCCCCGTCACGATTTCTCGGTGAGCTAGACTTGTCGGAAATTCGGGCCGAGGGAACCGAGGGAACCGAAGAACCTGTCTCGACGCCGCCGTAACGGTGATCCTGGCAAGGCGCGGCCGGAAATCTGAACCACTTTCTGCTCGCTACAGGGAACGAAAGGAAGGGTTTAGGCTTCGGAAAGGGAGGATTTGGATCAAGGTTTCGGGCTTGTGCAATGTGCAGTTACCGATTAATGTTTACTTAAAGCGCGTTTTCTCAGAGTCCTAATCGGTTGGAAAAGAGCAAGTCTTCTTTTTCGCAACTAATCCTAGAGCTCTAATCAGTGGATCTCGTCACTACGCTTATAAGCCCCTCGTTTCCATTGTAGATCATCTTTCTCGGGACGGACTATCCCGAGCGAGGTCCTATAAGGCAAGCGAGTTCCACCGACAAAGGAAAAAGTGAACTTAAGGCTAGCTGTTCACGCAAACTTTCAACGTATGTGACGCACGGGCCACAGTCGAAGTCAACGTCCTTAAGTTAAGGCGGGGATTGTGCCAAAATTTCGGCATGACCTCTCCTGACTCGTTTGTGCGAGAGACCTTAGCTTTTGGCGTTGGCCAAGTTGTGGCTGGCACGGTGAATACGGTGAGGGTTTGGTGACACGGCGTCACATTGAACCTTCGGGTATATTTTTCGGCAGAGCTCCGCGTCAAAGTCAAAATTTGAAGAGCTCGAGACTTCGGGTCGGGAACGACCTTCGGTCTCAACCTCTCGAGCTTGACTCGGGGAGGGGCCCGGCGTAAAAAACATACACTTAGGCTTTATGACACGAGCTAAGCCAAAAACCAACCGGGGTCTTGGACAAAGTGTGACACAAAGAGTGCATGGCTTGCACGGGCTAGGATGGGATGTTTGGGACGACCCCGTGCGCCCTCGAAAGGTGTCTGGCAGACCAACCGAGGTGCAACTGATAAGGCCATCCCGGGTTACGGGTCGTAGTGTGCAGTGTACCGAGGCAGCAAGTGCACGTGAAGTGCGGTGTTCCGAGGCAGCAAGTGCGCGTAGTGTGCGGTCACTAAAATTCCTTTTCTGAGTAAAACAGAGATTTTTCAGAATGTGTCTTAAAGAATTTTGATGCGCAGTTCAAAAGATAGCATGAAAAATCAAACATGAATGGGGATGCACAAACATGGTATGATTTTGAAAAGTTGACAATGTAATGCCTTTTGGAAAAAAACCGTTCGAGGTTTAAAGGAACACACACACACGAAAACGAGTAAGGGTAAACGAAAGTTTGACCCACGGAAGGCCTTTTATAAAACAACGGTAGTTTTGAAAAAAGTATCACTCTCCCCAGCGGAGTCGCCAACTGAAATTACCCGGACTTTTCGCGCGCGGGGCGCGGAAAGGGCGGTTGTCTTTCGCGGGAAGTTGGTGTCTGAGACCTCGCTTCATGAGAAGGAAAATGAGGAGTCACCACGCGGTTTTTGTATTTTGAGCCCAAACGTTGAGAAACGGCTTTTGAAAATGGTGTCATTTTTATTGGTAGCAAAACTTAGGAAAAGGCTTTGAAAATAGGGGATCATTTTTATTGGTAGCAAAAACGAGTAAAAGGCTTTGAAAACAGGGGATCATTTTTATTGGTAGCAAAAACGAGTAAAAGGCTTTGAGTACCAGAGATTGTTAGGTTCGGAGGTCACGTTACGTTTTGGGAAGAGTATTATGAGATCACCCGAAATGCCTCGTATGACGAGTCTTTCTACCTTTCTCGAAAACGTGTGTGTGTGTGTGTGTTTTGAAATGGGGGCTTGAATGACAAGCTTAATCTTGGTTTGAATGTCAAACGTTGATTAGGTGACTTTGTTTGAAAAGACGAGCGTTTGAATGTCAAACGTCGGTTTTGAGTTTGAAATGAGTGTTTGCGTGACAAACGTCGATTTTGATCTTTTGAAAGAGAGTTCGAAGGACGAACTCCGGTTTTGAACCGGGCGAGTCATTGTTAACAATTTTTACGGGAAAAAACGTATTAAATGTTTTTGGGTGTCAAATGGCGGCTTTTAGTTTGAAGATGAGCGTTTGGAGGCCAAATGTCATTTCACGCGTTTTGAAAGAGAGTTCGAAGGACGAACTCCGATTTTGAACCGGGCATTACATTGTTAACAATTTTTACGGGAAAAAGCGTATTAAATGACATGCAATCAACGAATCGGGTTGCGACTCGGACTTTGAAAAGTAAATACTATCACAATCAAAACGGGTCGGACTTTGTAAATGACAGTATTTAAAGCAGTATCAACGGAATCAAACGATCCGGAATCGTAAATGACGATCAACGAGCCAAAACGGCTCGGAATTGTAAATGACGATCAATGAGCCAAAACGGCTCGGAATTGTAAATGACAGAAAGTAAATGACGATCAACGGATCGATAGATCCGGAATGGTAAATGACAAAAAAAGTAAACGGAACGGGGTCGGAACGCCGTTTTAACCCGTGATTACTTCTCTTACGGGAAGAGAAGAGGATCGAGGGGCTAAAACGTATCGAACCCCGTTAGACGGAGGCGTCTATATTTCAACAACGTTGTTCGAAACGATTGTAGCGACTGGCACATAAACCGAGACGAAACGAGAGATTTAGAGAGAGGGAGTTATACCTATGGCTAGGGTCGACTCCTTTGGCTCGGGGGTGTGTACGGGACACGGAAAGTAGTTTGAAACGGTGTTTCGGAGGGATGAGGGGCGTATTTGATCGAAATACGGAAGTTTCACGTGAATCGAGACAAAACGGGAGCTCGGGAGGGGGTGAAACTGCTTAGGGCTGAGGCTGTGGTGATTTTTTGGTATAAAATTGTCCTCCTTTTGGCCTTGACAGCAACTTCTATTTATAGGTGAAAAATGCAGTAAGAGCCCGGACGGACTTGGATTGATTTCCAGGGTTTTGTGGTATTTTGGAACTTTGAGGGCTTCACGGGCAATTTGAAAAATTTGCACAGGGAGTCCGGCCGGACTTTGACTGAAATCCAGGGGTATTTTGGTCTTTTCAACTTGATTTCTGATTGAAGGGTGACGGGAGGGCTGTGGCATGGCTGCCACGTGTCCCATGACTCACCAAAGGTGTGGGAGTTCGTTTCCCGGTCCCGGTTTTGTCCGTTTTTTAAAATAACAGTCCGAAAAATGTCCGAAACGCCCCTGGAAAGTGCCGGAAAGTGCGTTTTTCAGGGAAAGTCGTACTTTCACGTGCGATGACGTGTGTTAAGTACGTTTCGACGTTGGGATGCACGGGGCAGTCCCGGGATGTCTCGTTGGCTTGGCAACGGGGAGTTTAACGAGTTCCGGTTAACCTGGAGCGGGCCATTTAATGGATTTCGATTAACTTTCTGACGGATTTTGACGATCCGAATTTGGGTACTTACAGCAAGTCACGTGTTCTTCTTTGTTCTCCCTCTCCGGTGGAGATGGCCAAACAAGGGGCCCGGCCCGGCCCACCCGTTTGCCACAAACTCGCGATAGAAACGGGTATAAGCCCGTTTGTCTGTCTCACCAAACGGGCCTAAACCCGGTCCGGCCCGTCCCAAAATGCCCATCCAAGCCCGCCCGTTTGGGCCGAATCTGAAGATTCACGGGATTAAACGGGTTTTCCATTTTTTTTTAAATCAGAAAAAATCAGAAAAATCATGAAAAAAATAAAAAATAATTTTTGTATTTAATAAGCTATTTTTTAAAAAATAAAATCAATTATACATAATAAAATTAGTTATTTTATAGATATAACAAAATAATAGTTTATACGGTATCAACAAATAAAAATTATTCAAACTAAATTATTTTCTAAAAGGTATAAATTATACCTTTAAGAAAATAATTTAGTTTAAATCATTTTTATTTGTTGATAAATAGCATATATCACTTCTTTAAAAAATAAATTAAATGAGGTAATAAGGTAATTAATTTAATAATAGAAACTCTATAAATATTTATTTCATAATTTTTTTGGGAGAATTTTCATTTTTTTCAAATGATATAATTTAAAATTACATAGTTTTAAAATAAAAAGTCTTCAAATCTTCAAATGACATGGTTTAAAAATTTAACAAACTCTTCAAATTTAACAATGTTTTGAAAATAAATGAGTTTTCAAATCTTCAAACTAATTATGGTATTCAAATCTTCAAAGTCTTCAAAAATTTTTAGATCTTCAATATTGTTATTACTTCAAAGTCTTTGAATTTGTTAAATTATTCTTCTTTTTCTAGTATTGAAATTACCCGGGATTTCACGCGGACGCGGAACGCGGTTGTCTTTCGTGGAGGGTTGGTGTCTGAGACCTCACTTCATGGGAAGGAAAAATGAGGAGTCGCCACGCGATTTTGTATTTTGAGCCCAAACGTTGAGAAACGGCTTTTGTGAAAATGGTGTCGTTTTTATTAGTAGCAAAAACTTAGGAAAAGGCTTTGAAAACAGGGGATCATTTTTATTGGTAGCAAAAACGAGTAAAAAGCTATTTAGTACCAGAGATTGTTAGGTTCGGAGGTCACGTTACGTTTCGGGAAGAGTATTACGAGATCACCCGAAACGCCTCGTATGACCAGTCTTTCTACCTTTCTCGAAAATCGTGTGTGTGTGTGTTTTGAAATGGGGGCTTGAATGACAAACTTAATCTTGGTTTGAATGTCAAACGTTGATTAGGTGACTTTGTTTGAAAAGACGAGCGTTTGAATGACAAACGTCGGTTTTGAGTTTGAAATGAGCGTTTGCGTGGCAAACGTCGATTTTGAGCTTTTTGAAAAGGAGTTCGAAGGTCGAACTCCGATTTTTGAACCGGGCGAGTCATTGTTAACGATTTTTACGGAAAAAAGCGTATTAAATGATTTTGAATGTCAAAAGTCGGCTTTTAGTTTGAAGTTGAACGTTTGGATGCCAAACGTCATTTCGCGCGTTTTGAAAGAGAGTTCGAAGGACGAACTCCGATTTTGAACCGGGCATTACATTGTTAACGATTTTTACGGAAAAAAAAGCGTATTAAATGATTTGCAATCAACGAATCGGGTTGCGACTCGGACTTTGAAAAGTAAATACTATCACGATCCAAACCGGTCGGACTTGTAAATGACAGTATTTAAATGCGGTATCGACGGAATCGAACGATCCGAAATCATAAATGACGATCGACGAGCCAAACGACTCGGAATTGTAAATGACGATCGACGAGCCAAACGACTCGAAATTGTAAAGTTGCATGAAATGTAAAGGACGTTCAACGGATCAAACGGTTCGGAATTGTAAATGACAGAAAAGTAACTGACGATCGACGGATCGATCGATCCGGAGTTGTAAATGACAAAAAAGTAAACGGAACGGGGTCGGAATGCCATTTTAACCCGTGATTACTTCTCTTACAGGAAGAGAAGAGGATCGAGGGGCTAAAACGTATCGGACCCCGTTAGACGGAGGCGTCTACATTTCGATAATGTTGTTCGAAACGGTTGTAGCGACTGGCGTCTAAACATAGACGAAACGAGAGATTAGAGAGAGGGAGTTATACCTATGGCTAGGGTCGACTCCTTTGGCTCGAGAGGTGTATATGGGATACGGAAAGTAGTTTGGAGCAGTGTTTCGGAGTGGAGGAGGGCGTATTTGATCGAAATACAGAGTTTTCACGCAAAACGAGGTAAAACCGAGGCTCGGGAGGGGTGAGGATCAGTTTAGGCCGTGAGGTTTTGGTGGAGGGGAGTTATTTTTTGTTGTTACAAATGGCTTTGACAGCCTCTCTATTTATAGGTGAAATTTCAGTAGGAGTCCGGCCGGACTTAGACTGAAATCCAGGGGGTTTTGTGGTACTTTGGAAATTTGAGGGACTTGCTGGCAATTTCTGAAATCTGCACAGGGAGTCAGGCCGGACTGAGACTGTATACCAGGGGTATTTTAGTCTTTTGGCCTTGATTTTTGATTGAAAGGTGACTAGAGGGAGGTGGCATGCTTGCCACGTGCCCTGTGAGTCACCACATGCGTGGGAGTTCGTTCCCGGGTCCCGGTTTTGTCCGTATTTTAAATAACAGTCCGGAAAATGTCCGAAACGTCCCCGAAAAGTGCCGGAAAGTGCGTTTTTTAGGGAAAGACGTACTTTTACGTGCGATGACGTGTGTCAAGTACGTTTCGACGTCGGGATGCACGGGGCAGTCCCGGGACGTCTCGTTTGCATGGCAACGGGGAGTTAACGAGTTCCGGTTAACCTGGAGCGGGCCAGTTAACGGATTTCGATTAACTTTCTGACGGATTTTGACGATCCGGATTTGGGTACTTACAAGTATCCTTTTCGCAAAAACTTCTCGTTGAGATTGTCTTATTTGAGGCTTTCATAATCATCATTTTCAAGATCTCGGAATGTGCCTTGTTTTCTCAACTCCGCGTCATCCCAATTCACAAGACAAATCAATCTCTCGATAAGAACGGGTTTGAGTTGTTTTCGCTTTTATGTCACGACTATTCCTGAAGCACTAAAAGCAGCCTTCGATGCTACCGTGGACACCGGAGGGGTAAGTAGATCACATGCCATCACCGAAACAATAGGATAAATATTAGCATTCAATTTCAACCATTGTATGGCATTCAAGTTTTCAAAACTTTCACCATTTAAGGGGTAATATAGGCTTTCAATGTATTGGTGTAATTAATTTACACCACTTTGAGAACCAGTACTAGATGAGGATGAAGTTTTTCCTTTTGTCATGAAATCCCATCCTTTTTTTTTAACATTTTGTTGTTCCACTCCCTTTTCATTCGTATGATGTGTTTGGTTACTTTATTGTTCTACAATAGTGATCAAACAGACGATATAGGATTGTGTGAATTTCTCTTAGTTTGCTATTGGACAAAGTGTTTATAGCATCTGCGTTAAGCTCGGGCTCGTGTTCTCATAAAATTCATCAAACAATGCATCTAATGAGGAGAACTTAATCATAGGATCCATTATGATCGCTACTTGGAAAACTATGGGAAAATGTTCATAAATTTTGTGAATTTAGTTTCCATTTTCATAACGACACCTCCAAACATGGCATGTGATCTAAATTGCCTAGTAACTTCAATAAGGACATTTATTTCACGGCACAAAAGATGGAAGGTGGGATAATAACTTTTCGAAAAAATCTTGGTTGCCCTCTACAAAGGTTTAAGTAAATCTAAAAGCTCGTTAGCTATCGAGCAATCATACTTACAAATTTTGTAGTCCGTTTGATTAGAAAAGTATTCCGTGAGAAACACCCTATATTCGACAACTCTATTCAACATTTTATATGTTGAGTTTCACTTAATATCCTCGGCTACTTGAGATTTCTTGTATTTCATGTTATATGCGGCGCATAAATCGAAATCCACTTTTGGGTAATTACCACATGATATATTGAGTTGCGTTTGCATGGTAGCATCTATCCCTTTAGCGTCTTCCAGATCATATATATCCATGTGCCTCTTTACATAGGAGGTAACATTAACACCCACCGGGGATATAAATTTCGAGCACCTATTGCATTTGGCCTTTGTTTCACCGTCAACAATTACCAAATCATATAAATAAATGGACATACTTGGACACTCTAGGTTGTTTCTTTGCCTTACCCTTACCATTACCCTTACCCGTTACCCCACTAGTTGAACTACCCGAGCCAACATCGTTAGTAGGTGTATTTGAAATTGTGAGGGTTTCGTTGGTGACTTGTACATCGTTACCGTTATCGTCATCCTCATCCCCCTCCCCACCCTCATCTATGTCTTCTATGTGATGATAGGTTCTAGATGTATAATTTGTATTGGGTTCATTCATCCAATATGGGATCGAATCCGGAGTATAGCCGAAAAATGCAGGGGTGTTGATTGGGTTTGAGGATTGATTATTAGATCAAACATAATTTGATCACTATGGTGTAAAAGACAATTATCAATTGGTTCTAAATTTTGATGGGGTACATTTTGTGGGGTTTGATTTTGTGGTGGGGGGTTGAGATATTCAAATATATCATTAACTAGACATTTCATGATAACTAGCAATCTAAATTACCTAGTAATTAAAATTAAAAATGCATCACTTTAAAAAAGATATTTTTTGAATTTTTGAAAATTTATAAAGATTAAATACTTTTGGCAATAATTTACTAACAATAAAAGTAAACAATTATATTTTTTTTTTTGTAATTTTCGGAATAGATGTAATCACAAAGATTAATTACTTAATGAAATAATTAACTAGCAAGATATGCAAATATAATTTTTTTTTTGGATTTTTCGAAATTTATGAAGATTAAAAAAAGTAACTACTTAACACAATATTTAACTAGCGAGTAAAAAATTATATATTTAAATCAATAAAATTACCTTCAACTATTATGATGGATTAAATTTTTGTGAGAAAAATGGCAAGACTTGCTACCTGGCAATCGGGTTTGATTGGGTTGGGTTGAGCCGGATTAAAGCGAGTAACGGGTTGAAGCGGGTAACGGATTGGGACGAGTAATACATGTTACAAACAATTTAACATACATGTCAAATGAGGAGGATGGACTCGGATAACCCGATAAGCTCAACTCTTTTTTATTTTTTTAAATTACTCGGCTAGAAAAAATAATTTTCAAAAAAAAATCAAAATTTTTTTACCCGATGGTGGGTGGGTGGGGGAGGGGTTGGGGGTGGGGGTGTGGTGGGGGAAAGCGAGGGTGTTAGTGGTGAGTGGGGTGGTATGGGGAGTTGTTAAAACTAAATTTAAAATGATTTATTTTTTGACCCGAGGGGGTAGGGTGGGGGTTGTTAAAAATAAATTTAAAATTATTAATTTTTTTTTATCCCACGAGGGGGGGGCAGGGGTGGTGGTGGTAGTGGTGATGAGTGGGGTTGGGAGTTGTTAAAACTAAATTTAAAATGATTAAATTTTGATTATCTGACTGGGGGCGGGTGGGGTGGGGGTAGGGGGTGGTGGTGGTGAGTGTGGTAGGGGTGGGGTGGGGGTGGTGAGGGAGAGGGAGAATTGTAAAATCTAATTTTAATATAAATATTTTTTTTAATGAGGGGATGGGGTAGGGGGTGTTTGATGTGGGGTGGGTAACTTCTGATTAACGGGTTATAACGGGTTCATGATTTAAATCTGGCTTAACCCGCAAAATCTGACGGGTAATTTGGGTAACTCGTTACAACCCGTTATATTAAATGAGTTGAGTTAGGTTGGATAATTAATGGGTTGAGATGAGTGGGTTAACAAGTTAATGGGTAAAATTGACATGCCAACTTAGTAACTATAAATTTATTTTATACCAAATTTATCTCTAAATATGGCTGTTGGAAGGGATATTTATGTCCCAAAAAAATAAAATCTAATAAAGGAGCCGTTATAATAAATTGGACAAAAATACCCCTCAAACGAATTTATTAACGGATATAAATATATCCCTTCCGTTTATAAAAAAAATGGTTAAACGGGCCAAAACGTGACACGTACTTAACAGTTTTTTTGATACGCGGGCCAAAGCCCGATCCGTCAAATATATACCAGTCTAGGCCCGTTTCGTGTATCAAGCGGGCTGGGAGGCGGGCCGGCCCACGATCCCACGACTACACGGGCCACGGACAACGGGGTTAGCGGGCCTCCCAACGGCTTCGACCCAAAATGGCCATCTCCACTCTCCAGCCATCCTTCTTTCTCCCTGTCCCCACCTCTAACGCCAGTAAGATCCACCTGCAACCCTGCTCCGCCTCCACACCATTCCCCCTTCAGATCTGAAATGTCGACCTTCCTCTTCCTCTTCCTCTTCCTCTCTCTCCCCGAAATCTCCCTTCCCTATGCCTAAAATTTCCCCTCCCTCTCCCTCTTTATCTAAATTGTAACGAATTTGATTCGTAGTGTGTTTTCATTCGCGTTCGCGTGTTCATTTTGATTCAATGAAGACGAGAATCAAATGAAGTTTGGTTGACATAATTGTCTATGGACATCGCTGAATTGAAGCCTGAGTATGGCCGTTTTGGGTTTGAATTTAGCGAACCTAGATCTGGGTAGGGGGTGGTTGATGTGGAGTGGGACTGTGGGAGTGGTAGTTGTGGTGGGGGTGGTGAGTGGTGGTGATAGTGAAAATAGTCGAAATTTTACTCCCTCCGTCCTAAAATATTTGCAGTTTAGTTTAGAATAGAAATTTTGTTTCAAATAATTGCAATTTTGTAGTTTTTCATAAAATTTTGACACATTTTTCCAGAACTATCCTTATTTATTAATATTAGTTAGTTGTTATAATAAAAACATTTAATTGCCTATATAATTGAAATATTTAAAAGGTAATTTAGTACTCCCTCCGTTCCAAAATATTTATCCCATTGATTTTTTTGTTGAACTTTGATAAAAAATATATGACAATTTAATTATGTTCATGAAATTCTAAAAATTTCTATTGATTCACCATTAATAATATTATCAACAATAATTTTTAGAATTTCATGAACATGATTAATCTCTCATAAATTTGTGGTCAAAGTTCAACAAAAAAGTTAAAGGGATAAATATTTTGGGACGGAGGGAATATATTTGATATGTAATAATTGTTTTTCTTTATGTGTAAAAAGTGATATAACTATAAATATTTTGAGAAAGAGGAGGTACATTAAAATTGACCTTAAATAAAAAGTTCACAAAAATATAATGTTTTTATCAACAACAAATATGTGTGTGTGTGTGTGTGTGTGTGTGTGTGTGTGTGTGTGTGTGGAGTGTGTGTTCATTGGGAATTTTATAAAAAAAAAGTACCGGGTATAATATTTTTGTATATAAAAATAGAATTATTTCTTAGAAAAAACATTATTAAAATTATTCACTAAAAATAATGTTATTATAATTTTTAATAAATAAATATATAATTTTTTTCATTAATTATTTGCAAAATGAAGAAAACTACACATCTTGCATCATTCTGTCAAAAAATTAACAATGATAGAAATTGAATTGGCAAATTTTGAAACTTAGATTGGGAATTGCAAAAATGTGTTAAATTAAAGTTATCAAAAGGCAATTTTCCCTTGCTATGGCACATTCCTGAGGTAGACTAAATTACAGAGCCTCGACAAGATAGATAATCCTTATAAAATAACTTAGTGATAAAGGCAACCCTAACATACATGAATAACTAGGGAATCATTGTTGACCCTTAAAAATTTATATCTCAAAAACTAACGGATGTTATAACGGATATTAGATGTAATTTTCAAAATATATATTCCAATACCAAAGCTTTAGATTGATATTTCCCAATATAATAGTCATGTTCACTTGTTAAATAGGGACAATTTCTGCCGTCAAAGGAGTGGTCTAAAAGATTGGTTTAATGATAAAGTCAGACTTTACCTTCAGTAAGGGGGCGTTTGTTTTTTTATTTTAAGTCTTATTTGCCTTATTCATTAAGAGGATTAGAGAAATAAGTGTGTTTTTTTTTTTTTGAAATAAGGCTTATTAAGCCTCTGAAAGCCCTTGTTTCATATTTGGTTTTGGGTAATTTTTTTAAAGCTGTTCTTGTTTCATAATGCATTTACGGTTTTTTTTTTTTTTTTAAATTTTTTTTAACTGTTTCAGATAATGAATTCAGATACAAAATCAAACAACTTATCTAATTCAAAATTCGGTTTCGATTCTTTGCTGCCTCTTAATCATTCGGTCATTTCGGGCTGAAATCGGATTTGACTTATCACTTAAAAAACAAAAACCCCCAAGTGTCGATCCCTCTCCTCATCTCATGGCTTGAGAGCCTGAGACACCGTCAGAAAAAAAAAAAAAAAAAAGAAGGAAAAGTTTCTCGTCCCTAAGGATCGTTTCAAATAGAAACCCAGAACATCTCAAATGAAGCTCCTTTAGGTCTTAGAAGAAGTAACCAGTGAAGTGCTCTGGGCTTTAGTCTAACTTCAAAGAACAAAAAGCCTTTCTAGTCTTTACCCATATCAATGTCTTGTGAGCCCATAATGCCGAAACGGGCTTGGACCAACCAAATTGATCGATTCACAAGCATTTTCCAAAAAAATTACTCTCCACATTTCAAACTGAGTGTCTACTTTGTTTTTATAAATATTAAATAATGAAAAAGATTATAAATATTTTTATATCCACATCTAAATTTTAATTTGATAAGGTGATGATGCAAAAAATGTTCAGATCAGCCCAAATCTAGCGTCAGGTTGTATCATGTATGTTTGAATAGGCTGAAAAATATGAAGAAATACGTAAACTAAGCCAGGACATCACCGACGAAAGCAATCCGGCTTGAGAGTAAGTATTTGTGTTTAGAGAGAGAAATCAATTAACAAACGTTTAGAGTCAAAAGATGCATTATCCAAAAATATGTACATTATAACTTGTATTTATAGGTGTAGAATGTATAGTCCATCTTTGAATAGGAAACGCATGAGAGTAGGTTATAATCCTAATTGGATTATAACTGTCCACAATCTTTGTTTTAGAGAAATTAGGTAATTGCCTTCTTCACATGTGCATATGAGGCACTCTACTCGGTATGTGATGCTTGGCCGGCCTGAGTTGAGACCGAAGAAGAGGGGAGCAAGAATAGGGAAGCCCGTTTCCTTGTACTGGATGATGACCGAGGAGGGTGTACTCGTCTTTTGTTGAAGCCTTCGTCGGCTTTGACGGATGCCTTGCTCGGCATACGAGAGGTGCCTTCATTGGTATTAATAAGTGCCTAGGTCGGTATACAAGAATTTTGTGCCTTAGTCATTGTTCGCTCTGCTATATATAGGTTGAAATAATGGGAAATGATGAGAAGGCATGACGAGCATAGGTAGGGAAGGCCCACTCCCTATGTCGTATTTGAGACTTATATTGATTATATTTTAGGCCCAGTCCATTGGGCCTTTCCCGGTTATGATTCACGTTTGTATCTCGGTTTATACCGTTCAGTGGCCCCCGACTTGCTAGCTCGGCTATGCCGAGGAGGAAGTGGTGCTCGACCTCGGCTTAAACGGATACGAACGGGTTTTTACGAATCACGAGGCGTAATCATTTACCCATCGGTTATTACACGTTGGGGAATGCGCCCCATTATTGACGAGACATTGTTCTTAGAACTCGCCAGAAACATTAATTGTGAGGAAGGAGGCAGTGCCATTTACCAGAATTTTGACCCGTACCCATTTCAGATCTAGGTATAAAAGCCAAAACCCACCTCATTTTTAATCTTTTATCATTGTTTACACTTGAGAGGGACTTATAAGCTTCAAAACCGCAAGGGATTTTCTGAATTTGTGCTTGATTTTCTGGTGTTTGTTCTTGATTTCGTGCATACTTCTCTTCAATCCACTGATTCAGGTATAATTTCTGTTCAATCTTTAATCTATTCTAATTTGTATTTCTGGGTTGTTGTTGATGTTCTTGGTGGGTTCTTGGAACCGCCATTGTTGGTGTTTCGAAGCTTTTCTTCAGTAAGTTTCTTTGTGATTTCTTCGTTTATAGCCTTGGCCCGTACTTGAAGAAGTAATCCCCACGCCTTGTAATGCTACCACACCCAGAACCTTAGGATCTACCAAATTATTGATCGTCCATGGATGATGCTAAGTCTAAATGAGATTGGGGAAATATCGATGAGGTACCAATCTCCTATAACCGACGTGCACTATCCAAGTCGGTTTAGGATATATCGTCTTAGTGTAGATTCCCCCAATATCGTGCGGTTCAACAGTTGGTCAAAAATCATTAACCACATCAATCTTTATTACTTGAAGTCCAATCACTTGGAGCGCCCTCCGTTGTTGGGTACGAATCCCTACTCGAATTTAGTCAATAGGACGGGGAGGGATTCCCTTCCTCGTCCTTGTCTTCCATTTTGAATTAGCCAAAACTGACATTTTCTTCTTTGTTTATGCAGCTATGAAGGGAAGGGAAAATACATCTACTCGTCCTTTGACTGGTCTGTCTACCTTGGGTAGAATTGTGAACGCGTTTACTAAGGGGGCCAAAACTGGTAACCGAGGACGGGGACGTGAAAGGTCCAACCGTGGTAGGTCTGTCACCCCTAGGCCTAGATCTGCTAGGGTCGGGGAGCCAATAATTGAAGAAATCCACTCTAAGTATGGTGTGTTGAGGGAAGAATACCGCCTTATGTACCTCCCCGGCGTACCTGTCCAAACCGAGAAAGCCTTAGATGATTTTCTATATAGTTTGAACTATGTCCATTTCTTTTACAAAAAATTCCAACTCGGCCCTCCACCTTGATCCCTTTATTTGTGAGTTTTTAGAGGATATGCAAGCCGTCCCGGCTATGCTAGGAGCCAATGTCGTGCGATTTCTCGTCGAATTCATTGTCTTATGCTGTAGCTTAGGTTTTGAACCTTGTCAGTCTGCGTTCCATCATTTCTTCACCGTCAGCTACAAGGAGGACACTAGATTCCTAGTGGTGAGGAGTGATCCCAACCAACCCAAGCTGATTTACCCAATGTCGAGCAAGGTCTCTAGGTGGAGTAATCATGTTATTAGGGTAGAGAGCCAACAAGGTTGGGAATTTGCTGCTCCTTCGGAGTTCCCGCGTGTGCCCGAGCAAGTCTGGAGGCCGGAGTGGAGCAATCGCCTCATCAACAGGTTTAAACAATTTTCCTCTGTTGACACGTTGTGTTGGTCATGTCTGGAGACCGACTAACGCTATTATGTTCAGGCCGGTATCATGACAAGCCCCTTGGACGGCCTAGTGCCCATGGTCCCAGTATCTAGGGGACATAGGTATCCCATGGTGCAACCATGTTTCGTTTTCCACGATGAGTGTGACATGTGCAAGCTCTATGATGATAGGTGTCTTGCCGAGGAGGGCGTGGTCGGCTGTAAATTTCTTGCTTCTCATCTTTCTGTACTTGTATACTTTTTTCTTGATATATTACCCTTCTCATCTTTTAACTGACTTCCTTCCTCGTCATTTGCAGATTTGACCGAGGAGCAAATTAAACAAATGGAGGAGGAAATACTTGATCCCCAGGCTCTGATGAAGTTAAAGAGGATGACTTCGCACTCCTCTGCCAAAAATAAAAGGCGCTCCAACATCTTGGAACATCAGGCCGTCTTGGCCACAAAAGAAGTTGGGGCCCTGACCTTGAACCGGTGGGAGGCGCTAAAGCATCTGTCGAGGAAGCCAACGACGGGTAGGAGGCCCAAGCCGGGGAGGGACAAATCTCCCGTGAGATCATAACTCCTCAAGAAATGGAGGCTTTGCAGCGGGCCGAGGAGGCAAGTACTAAGCAAAGGACCCCAGCTCAGAAACGACCAAGGACAGAGGCCGAGGTGGGAGGTTCCTCCAAGAGGGCTGCTACTAAACCTTCCTCAACTGCACTCGTTGCTCGGTATATAAAAACATATGCTGAAGATGAGCAATTTGTGCAAGA
Organism: Adenophora triphylla var. japonica; assembly: GCA_022495995.1. Taxonomy (NCBI): domain Eukaryota; kingdom Viridiplantae; phylum Streptophyta; class Magnoliopsida; order Asterales; family Campanulaceae; genus Adenophora; species Adenophora triphylla. The sequence goes on along the minus strand of JAFEMH010008088.1, from coordinate 29,379 downwards.
GGCACGTGAGGCCCTAGTATTTAAGAGGATGGATGTTCTTGCTCGTAAGGGTCCTCATTAGAGGGTTGGCCGGGCTGTCATCTGCAGGTCCTCACTAGAGGGTTAGCCTTCTCTTGAGTGAGGTAAGCTTCCTCTGTTTTTCATTTTTCTTACTCTTCATATCCGTACTTGTAATATTTCTGATCATTTTTATTTATTTTTTGTAGTTTCCCTGATGATTGCAGTACTTAGTAATTTCTTCTCTTCCTCCTTGATAGCATCTTCCTTATCGTTTGCAAAAAAATTTCTTATCTGCTTGATAGGTTTAGCAGACGGGTCAACTTCCAACTTGTGTAAAGCTACCTCTTCCTTTATCCCTCTCATATCCTCGACCTTCCAGGCAAAGACATCTGAATTATTTTTAGAAGGGTGATGATCTCCTCCTTTACTTTCGAGAATACCTGGCCCTCGATTTTTATTTCTGCTCTGGATAGTCGGGGTTGAATATAATTACCTCCAATTCGTTTACGGGCTCCATTTCTGGACCATTTTGAAATGGCAAAGTTTCAAAAATTATCTCTCTAAGCCTTCTACCTTCCTCACATGTTATGTCTATGTCTTCCATCTCAACTAGTTCGTCTACGTCCGTTGGCTCTCCTTCTCTCAAGTCAGGGTGGGCCCCCGAGTTCTGGCCGCTGACGAGATGAGGGGCTATATACGGGACAGACATAACTATATCATTGTCTTTGTGGATATCAAGAATCATGTGTTCCTCATCCTTTGCTTCAAAAATCAAATTTAGCCTATAACTGGTACTGGTAGTCTTTACAGACTTTGAGATTTTCAGTTTTTCTTCTGGTATATCTACCTCCACCTTTCTGTATGTTTTTCTACTCCTCATCACATGCTACAAAAGTCCTTGGAGGTCACCCTCACACATCCAATTCCAGCACGAGTGGAAAACTTAACTCGTTGGTGAGGGAGGGAGACGACCAACCCAAGTTTGCCTTGACTTGTAATGCCTAGGATGGCGTGGTAGTCACTGTCCAGGTCCATGAACACGAATGTTACTGTGACCTCTGCTCGATCGGAAGGGATTTTCCCCCACTTACAGTAATAAGTCAATTGTCCTCATGGCGCTGACTTTGTGGTTGGTGTAGCCTTATAATCTTCCAGAGTATGGCTTCAGCATGCTATCTTCCAGGTTCATCTTCTGGAAGGTGGAATAATATAGAATGTCCTTAGAGTCCCCCCGAGTATATGAGGAGCCTTTCGAATTCACAGTTATCAATTCTTCCTTTTATCACCAAAGGTTGTTCATGAGCCGCGCGACTTCCAGCTAGCTCATTAGGGGAGAAGCTGATGACTTCCTCCTCCTTGTGGATCCAGGCGGGGATGTGTTATATTTTACTCAGCTCATGGATCTGGTATTTCAATTTTTTGTTGGAAATAGTCTCTTCCCTTATAACATGGAGTTTAGCTCTAGGAGGCATGTCTCCCCCTTCGTTATCTTTATTATCGTCATCGTCATCTCTTCTTTTTCACTTGTTATCTTTTCTAATAACGTAAAGATCAAGTTTTCCCTCATCCACCCATCTCTGGATCATTCTCTTGAGGGAGATGCAATTCTTCGTGTCGTGTCCGTGGTCCTTGTGTAAAGCACAATACTTGGAGCTTTTACGGGTGTAGTTTGTTCTTTCATCAAGTGGTTGGGGACTCAACATATTTACGAATTGCATGATCTCCGTTATAGGTTTGGTCTTTTCATTAGCCCGAGTTCTATTCATCCCCTTGTAGTTACTTCCATTCGAAGCCTGGTTGGTGCCAGCTGCGTATATCTCTGGTTTTTCAGACCTTTTCTTACTTTTTCCTTCTGCCATAGCTATGCCGTAATCCACATTATATAGATTAGATTTAGACTTAGGTTCCCTGACATAGATTTCATAGATTAATTGCCCAGATCTCAGTCCGGAATTGAAGCAAATGATCACTTCCCGATCAGTTTGGCTTTCCTCTACCTGGTCAGCCATGGCTCTAAATCGATTGTAATAACTCAGAGTTATTTCATTTTTTCCTTGCCCGATGTTTGCAAGGTCCGTCAGTCTTTTATTTCTCTTTTCAGATGTAGCAAAGTGATCCAGACACCTCCTCCTCATGATTTTCCAGATATCGATGCTTCCCTTCTTTTGCTCACGGAACCAGTACAAAGCTGTTCCGGAGAAGGTACTCGCAAAATCCTTGCAGAGAATATCACCTGCCTTGGTGAGGAGAGTCATAGTGGGTTTAAAAATTTGCACATGATTCCGTGTATCTGTGGTTCCCGCATATTTTTCAAAACTTGGGATTTTAAAAGCAGGATTGAGAGGTAGATCATTAATCCGCTGGGAGAAAGGACGAGTGACACTAGTATCATCAATTACAAAATAATTTTTAAAAACTGATAAATAAATTTATCAGTTATAAATAACTGATAAATACATTTATCAACTGTTTTAACTGAAAAGACAATTTTTTTTCTAATATCACATCTTACATGTTTTTTTGTAATTAACATATTTTTGAGGTAGTTTTTGATAAAAACTCCTTTTAATTTGATATTATATTTTTAGATAATCAATTTTTGTCCATTGTGTTTGTGACCAAGATTTTATAAAATAATTTTGTGCTCAAAAATTACTTTTTTATTGCATATCAAGTAGGGGTGTAAGTGGTTCGGTTCAAATCGCGGTTTGAGATCGAATCGAACCAAATCATGCGGTTTGGTTTGGTTTTCAAGTATAAACAGATCGGTTTGGTCTCAAATATTAGCAAACTACATAGTTCGGTTTGGTTTGTGGTCTGACCCTCCCATACCAAACCAAATCGAACCGAACCAAACAATGCCACGGTTTGAGACAGCGAGAACGAACCACCAAACCGAAGCGCGAGACCAAACCGTCAAATCAAACCACCGGACCAAACCATATTACATAAAATATTCCTAACCCCCATTTTGTATCTTACTCAATATTTTCGCATATTTATTAATATTTATTGTTAAATCAATAAAAAAAATCTACATTACATCGACATTGTAAAGTGTTTTTGTTACTTCGGCCTTTCTCTTCCTCTAGTCTCTCTCTTCCTCCAACTTTTCTCTTAAACACCCGTATCTTTCGATTTTCCTACGTGATCACGAAATTTTTTAATAAATCTGGTAATGAGTTGCGCTAAATCGTGATTTGAAACGTAGTATAAACCATGGTATAAACCACGGTATGGACCGCAGTCTGAACCGTGATTTGAAACAAATAATTCAACCACGGTTTGAACCAAACCAAACCAAATCAAAACATAGCGATTTAGTTTGAATTTTTTTATAATTCGATTCGATTGAAATTTTCCCAAACCGATAATTTGTAATTCGATTCATAAAGTTTTCTAAACCGAACCATTTACGCCTCCTAATACCAAGTTATAGCAAATTTGTACATTCCATAATTGATCATTTTACATTCTCGATTAATCAAATACATGAATGACTATCCTTGACATCATTGAATTATAAAGACATTAAACATAGCAAAGAGATAAATAATCTATAAAATAGAAAGAAAAGAAATAAAGGAACATAACAAATTAACTCAATTTAAATGGAAATATGACCAATGCTAATATATATATATATGTTTGTGTTATGTAACCTTTTTATGTCTTGATCAAGATCCATTAATTAACAACTTGCCTCAAATCCTCAAAGCTCCAATCTCTTCTCATCCCACAACTTCTCACCAATTTTGGTTGATCTCCCTGGAAAGTCGCATGGCCACTACGAACGCGTTGAAGATCCTTCTTGACAGCCTTGTTGGTAGGCGGAAGCCCCAATGATGATGTCCCCCCTCTCGTCTTCTCGTATTGCCTAGGTACCATGTTCCCGGACCAACTTCTCTCAACCTTACCCAAACACAAGCGAAGATCAACCTTTTCATTGTCACATCTATCGTTCGGATCCTTGGTCGAGTCTGTCCTTGGCACGCTCTGACAAGCTAGGCAATTGAGATTCATGGTATGATCCTAGAGAGAGAGGGAGGGAGAGAGAGAGAGAGAGAGAGAGAGAGAGAGAGAGAGAGAGCTTTAGATACTCAAAAATGAAAAAAAGAAAAAGAAAAAACAAATGCCTTTTTGGCTTGGTTAGGGCAAAGGGATAGGGAACATCTACCTAGAGAAAGAGTTTTGTGCTATTCTTGGTTATTTTTGTTGAACATTATGAATGGATGTTATAGTGGGTTGAAAATATTTGGATGATTTGGGTTTTGGTGGTGGGAGGAAATAGGATGGCCTTTAGTACCCAAATTGTTCTACACACAAACATGTCCTAATTGCCACCATTGTTTTTGTAGCTTAGAATTGGCATCCTTAAATTAAGGTTATCCATCTCCAAGTTTAGTATATATGAATGCAACTTAATATCTTTCTTATATGTTTGAGTTTGGAGTATTATTATTCTTTCAAATATTATATGACGTGTTTTAAATTGCTGAAATTGTTTGTAAATAAAAAAAACTCACGTAAAATTTGAATTCGTAACCGATAACCACTAGCAAGGACATTTTTATCATTAGATGAATTTAATTAAATAAAATATTGACAATACAAAACATACATGTATACTTCATTATTTTTAAAATATTGTGAATACGTCATGAATACATCAGCCTTTTATACGGACAGTGTTATAAAATATTGACAATGCAAAACATACATGTATACTTACTCCGTTGCATAACAATTTAACAAGTATTATCATAATTGAATGTGCGAGAATAGAGTCTCATTGAATAATAAATATAATCATTTTATTTTTTATTTTTTATTTTGAAATAGTAATATTTATTATGGGACTGGGAGGCAGTATGTAAAAGGGCCATCCTGAAACTTTCTTAAGCTGGAGGGAGTATTGTGTAAAATATGCTTAACTAATCAATAAGGAAAATCTTTCAACAGTCTCCTTCTTTAATTAGATAACCCAAACATCCCAAATTCTATCACCGCCATTCAAAATCATTAAGGATACACTAAAATTAATCTAAACCTAATTAAATTGTACTTATAATGAAAATTTATAAATTCTTCATGTCAAAAATACAAAATCACCACATAGAAACTGAAAGTACTTAATTTAAGCTTTCGATCATCCTCTGTCAAGAACAACAATGGCGAAAGAAACAAAATCTTTAAGCTTATTGGGACCCACGAACACCGTCTTTCTGCGAACCAAATCACTCAGGTTAATGGGCTCCACGATTATGGTCACGGAAACCAAAGAAGGCGAATTCGAGAGCGAAAGAATGTTCATAGAGAAAAACAAGCATTTGTTCAAATACAGGGGAGGAAGAAACAGCAATACAAGGATCAGACGAAGGATTTTTGATACCCAAAGTACCCCTAGTCTGGAAATTCCAGCCAATGTGAGGACTGCAATTGAGGCTGTCAGAGGGATTGATTTGGTATTTATGATGAGCAAGAAACTCAAGGATTCTGATGCGAAAAAGTATCAGAATCGTCTTTATGTTCGGAAGAGTAGGAGGTTGATGGATTATTTAACGGAAGAAGAGAAACAGAAGATTGAGGTGCAGGGGAAAGATGGTGGACTTGATGTTACTGGAATTGATCCGAGGGGGAAAACTTATAATTTGAACTTGAAGTTATGGCAGAGTTGCGGGAGTTCGAATAAGTATGTTTTGATTAAGGAATGGGCGAAGTTGATTAGCGATAATGGGTTGGGGAAGGATGATTTGGTTGAAGTATGGTGTTTTAGAGTCGATTCGAATTTACAAATGGCTGTGATTGCAAAGGAAATGATTGGTTCGGATCTCGAGGTCAGTACAAGTGGTTCGAGTAATGCTGATCAGAGGGCTGATTTGGATTTCAGGGACAGTACAAGTTGTTCGATTAATCCTAATAGGATGACTGATTCGGATCTTGGAATCAGTACAAGTGGTTCGAGTAATGCTGATCGGAGGGCTGATTTGGATTTCAGGAACAGTACAAGTTGTTCGAATAATCCTAATAGGATGACTGATTCGGATCTTGGGGTCGGTACAAGTGGTGTAGAAATTGATTCGGATCTTGGGGTCGGTACAAGTGGTGTTAAAACCAATTCGGATCTTGGGGTCGTTGGTACAAGTGATTTATAGTTTAGTTGAGTTTAGTTTAGTTTTTTTTTTTTTTTTAATTACAATGTGAATGTAGTAAGAATCTATTAAATCTATACTTATAGTATATTAAAGTAGGCCAAACTTGATAAGGTGTTGCCACATAAGCCAAAAAAGGTGATTCTTGCATTCTTCGGCTTCCAACTCATTCACCCCCTAATTAATTTGTGATGTTTTGATTTCTCCCTAATAGCTATTAATATTCATAGTCTCTAATAATTATGTGAATGGTTACTTCTTACATATAATTAGTAGTAGTTAAAGTCTTATATTATCTATTCATATTTCTATAGTTAAATTTATACTTTTTGAATAATAGAAGAATATATATATTTCTTATATGAGTGTCTTCTAATAGTTAGTAGTACTAACTCATACTTATATATATAGAATAGAAGTATACATTAGGTAGGTTGTGCATTTAAAGGTGTGACTTTTGACTTTTCAACTAATCAAACTTTATTAATCAAATAATATGATAAAACTAAATACACTTCAAGTTGGTGCATGAATTACATTAAAAGTGTGACTTTTCAATTGATCAAATTTCATTAATCAAATGATAGGATAAGACAAAATGCATTTCAAGTTAGTGAATGAATTACAGTAACTACACCTAAATGAAATAAACTAATAAAGAATATGAAAGATTATATATATTTATTTCAAACATATTTTTTGTAATTCTCCATTCAATACCTACATTAGCTTGAAGATGAATGGACCTAAATGACTCTTCATTTTGGGATACATATGGTCTTTCCACGGAATATATAAAATTAAAACGGAATATTGTGTTTATTGTTGTATGACATGAAAGACTTTCTCCTACTTCTCTTCTTCTTTATACATTAATGTCAATTGTTCCATTTCTTTTAACATTCTATTTCTCAGTCTATGTATATGGTTTAATTTAGCTTTTACTAATTTCTCACAATTTTTTTTTTTTTTGTTTCTTTTCCTTTAGGTTGGGAAGATAGTTCTTGGACAAATTTTGATGAAAAAGAATACATTAGATTGATTGAGAAAAATTGCATCATTTGCGTAAGTTTCACCTCTATAATTTTTGCATATATTATCTCATTGGATTTCCGCTTATCATTTTATTTTACTATTACCTCCGTCCAAAATAAATATACTCATTTCTCACAATTTTTTTTTATTTCTTTTCCTTTAGGTTGGGAAGATAGTTCTTGGACAAATTTTGATGAGAAATAATACATTAGATTGATTGAGAAAAATTGCATCATTTGAGTAAGTTTCACCTCTATAATTTTTGCATATATTATCTCATTGGATTTTCGCTTATCATTTTATTTTACTATTACCTCCGTTCAAAATAAATATACTTATTTCTCACAATTTTTTTTTATTTCTTTTCCTTTAGGTTGGGAAGATAGTTCTTGGACAAATTTTGATGAGAAAGAATACATTAGATTGATTGAGAAAAATTGCATCATTTGAGTAAGTTTCACCTCTATAATTTTTACATATATTATCTCATTGGATTTCTGCTTATCATTTTATTTTACTATTACCTCCGTCCAAAATAAATATTTATTTGTTCTCTTCATCAAAAAAACACAATATATTTATTTTAAGACGGAATAAGTTTAATTTTACTTTACCCTCCAAACTTCTTAGGAATGTGAAGTACTTAGATTCATACATTAATGTCAATTGTTTCATTTCTTTTAACATTCTATTTCTCAATCTATGTATATGGTTTAATTTAGCTTTCACTAATTTCTCACAATTTTTTTTGTTTCTATTCCTTTAGGTTGGGAAGATAGTTCTTGGACAAATTTTGATGAGAAAGAATACATTAGATTGATTGAGAAAAATTGCATCATTTGAGTAAGTTTCACCTCTATAATTTTTGCATATATTATCTCATTGAATTTCCGCTTATCATTTTATTTTACTATTACATCCGTTCAAAATAAATATTTATTTGTTCTCTTCATAAAAAAAACACAATATATTTATTTTAAGACGGAATAAGTTTGATTTTACTTTACCCACAAAACTTCTTAGGTATGTGAAGTACTTTGATTCATTTATACAAATTCGTTATAGAACCTGAAAAGGTCGACATAATTTTTTTTTTATTGATTTGAATATTACCAATTGGTTATTTTTATGATATTTGTTATTTGAATTTAGTTCTGATTTGAGTTTAAAAAATTATTTTACATTTTGGTGAGTTATCCTTTTAATTGCTATGTCTATATATTTGCTTTTTTATCATAATTTTATTTGAGAGTTAATTTTGGTCTTCGTTGATGTTTTATATATTTTGATTATGTTTTACTAATTAATTTTAATTTATTCTTTATCTTTTACTCCAAATTATGTTTTGGAGTTGTTAATTTTAATACAAATTATGTATATATCAATGTAATACAATTTCAAGTATTAAGTTGCAAAAATGAGTTACCAAGTTATATGAACTTCACATCCATTTTCAACTAGAACTTTTTCTTATTTTTATGTTATTATAATTTTTTTTCTTAAAATTTTTATTGTTTAGTGATCCAATTTTCTGGATGAAAATATATAATTTACTTCATTTCTCTTTATATACTTAGAGAGGCAATTATTCAATATATTTAATTTATAATTTTTATTATAAATATCAACTTAATTATATAAATTAAGTTTGTATAGACACATATACACTTTCTATCCCACCATATGAAACTTTACAAAAAGTCCTCTCCATATTTATAAATTACGGATTGATCCATGAAAAAATTATTACGTTATACTATCAAGATAATACTTAATGAAAAAAAAACCACTCATATAAATTACTGATTGATCCATATTTTTTAAAAAAGTTTTTATGTTATAAATCTTAAAGAAAGATGAATGAGTGGTTGACTTTGGATCATCAAAAGTCTTTTATTTATGAATCAAATTAAATTAAATTACAACATGCAATAAATATATGTTCATATAATAAGTCCTAAAAGATGCAAACTAATTTTAATGATTAATTGAATATGATAAGTCTTTTAAAATCAAATGTTAGATTCACTATGAATTAATTCTACTTTAATTATGCAACAAGTCTTTAAAGGACATGAATTATAAGATGACTTAATATTTGGATTATCAAAAGTCTTTACATATAAATTGAATTAAATTTAAAATTAAAACATCTAATAAATATATATGAATATAATAAGTCTAAAAAGATGAAACATTAGAAGTGTAACTTAATTTAAAGGAACTGAATATGAAAAGTCATATAAAATTCAAAGATAGATTCATTATGAATTAAATATTTTTTTAGGGTTATAAATCTTAAAGGGAGATGAATGAGTAGGTAAATTAATATTTTGCTTATCAAAAGTCTCTTAATTATGAATTAACTAAATTAAAAGTTAAAACATTTAATAAGTATATATGCATATAATAAGTCTTAGAAGATGGAACATTGGACAAAAAAAGTTTTCTGACTACCAAAATTCTCTTATTTTAAATTTAATTAAAATGAAATGAATATAGTATGATACGAAATTAATGTTAGATCATCATGAAGAATGAAGAGGCAAACTCATCGTGCTTTAAAATAAGTAAAACAATATACTCCCTCTCTTCCACCTCACTTGATCGTTTCACTTCACTTGAGACTTCTCAAAATGATAATTTTTTTTTTAATTTTATATTCATTCTGTCTCAACCATTCATTCTCTCTCTTCATTTTTCACCACACAATTTTTTCAACTAGCCTACTATTAACCCACTCATTCTCTCTCCCTCTCTCTTTATTTTCTATCACGCATTTTCTTTATTTTATTTTTTCCCCTTAATTATTGTATCCACCTCTTAGGTATTAAGTGAGGTGGGACCGGAGGATTAAGTGGTAACAAAATAAATATATTATGATAAAATAAAGTCATAAACATTTTTTTAAAAAAATAAATTTAAAAGTACCCGTGCAGAAAAACAATTAATGTGATAATAACTAAAGAAAATCTCTCAAAAAATAACTAATAATAAATTAAAAAGTATCCCGTGCGTAGCACGGGTTTCATCCTAGTTTAATTTATTTAAACGGAAGCAAACTGTTTACTATAATTTTGTGATTTAGACCATTGAGAATTGTAGTGATAAGCTATTGCAGCCTATGTGTTTTAACTTAATCAATGGATGAGGAATCAGTAGAGTTCTTGTGGTGTCGTGGTGCTTATAATGGCTATGCTAAAAAAATAAATTAAATTTAATTAAATTTAATTAGATAAGATTAGATTAGATACAGGCCCGACCATACAATAATCAAATTTTTATAGTATATTTACTCCATCCCATAACACCTTATTCACTTTATCATTTGTCATTTTTAACGTTTTGTTAGTAAGTTACATTTTCTAAAAAGAAAATTTACAATTCTTCTTTGTTAATGTCATATTTACAACAACTATTTACTATTATTTCCTATCTAACTTTCTCTCATGCCTACTCATATCAACTATTTTTATAATATTATTCCTTATTCTCGCTCCTAATAATAAATGAGTAAGGTGTTATATGAGATTTTTTTCTCAAAATATTCTCTTTTAAAAAAACATATCCCAAAATAACAACTCTTTCAAATTATTAATCAAAGTAACTCTTTTTTTTTAATTCGCTACACGGTATAGCGAGTTTAAATTTTGATATTAAAAAAAAAAAAAACTTAAATGTGAACTCGCTACTAGAAGTAGCGAGTATGGCTTATTTCTCTACCCTTCGTTGACTTGCACATTGGTGTCCTACACTGATACGGACTAGGTGGTTATCCACACACTCGCCGATCCACATCTGTGTATTGTGTATTTTTGGGTGATAATTTAGTCTCTTGGGCGGCTAAACGAAAGCCCACGGTATCTCGGTCAGTGTCGAGGCTGAGTATCGGGGCGTGGCAAATGTGGTTTCGAAATCATGTTGGCTAAGCAATCTCCTTCTTGAATTACATTGCTCGATTCAGAAGGCTACTCTTGTTTATTATGATAACGTGAGTGCTATTTCACTACTATAAATTGGTCAATTACCGACGAAATTTTACCGACGGACCGCGTCCGACGGTATTACCGACGGACATTTAATAATTACCGACGTAAATATCCGTCTGTAACTTGAGGTATAAAAATAACACAGCGCCATCCCTCACTCACTCTTAAACCTAATCAATCGCTTACCCCTTCTCTCTCTCTCTCCCTCCCCCCTCCTGTTAAACCCTTCTCCACACACAATATCCTTTCGATTTCGTTCTCCTCAACTCAAGAGGCAGCGACGACGACGGTGGAGTCTCCCGGCTGCCACGAACAACGACGGTGGAGTCTCCTGGTCCGGCAATTCGAGCCCTAACTTTCGATTCTCTCGGTCTTATTAAAGGTTATACCCTTCATTTTTATACAGATTATTTGATTTCAACTAGAAATTGTATTTTGTTCGGTTCATCGATTATGTTCTTAATCGAATTTTGTTTTATACTGTTATTGTATGTGTAGTTACTGAAGCTAGCGGAAAGCAAGGGGAAGTGCCTAAGGTTGTGGAGAGGTGGGGCAAACCCGATACTTCAAGATGTGTTCTCACTGCATCAATCAATGACCGTGAAACTGACCCTGTATGTTTTCAATTTTTGTTTTACTCCAAATTATTTCCCCTTTTGGAGTGGGTCTAGCTTCTGTTTTAAAAATGTTACCGGAATTTAACTAGACTTTCTCCATAGTTCAGTATTTAAGATTGTTTACTGTATTTTATTGCATGAAATTAGATTTTTTCCCTTGTATTTCATATTGAAAGCTATTCAAGTTGAGTTTTGCATTTTTTTTAATTTTTATTTGTTACAGTAGTTTAGTTTTCTGGTACTTGCCCTAGACGGACAGTTCTGTGTGAATTTCTACTACAAAATAAGTGCATATGCCAGCTCATTTAGCTTGTTTTCTCTCTTAGCATCATATAGTTCACTGTCTTCTGGAATTGCATTTTTTAATTATCAACATTGGGTTGCAGATGCTACATTAAGCTTTATGACTCTCCTCCAAAATCTTCTACTGAGGAGGATGATGAAATGGCAAAATTGCCCGCTTCCCAGAAAAAGAAAATGAGGCAGAAACAGAGGAAAGCCGAAGCACGAGCTAATAAAGTATTCATCATTGCATTTTTATTTCAAGAGAAAGAATGTTTATACAATTTTCCTCTATGACCTGCAATTGTTTTTATTGATTCTTAGGAGGTAGAAGTTAAAAGTGAGGAATCAACCGTCAGCAGTGTTTCTAAATCTGGCAAACGAAATGTCAAGCCGGTAGATCAGGATCCGAATGGAGAGAAGTTATTGCAGGTTGACCTGTTTCACGTGTCTTAATAAAAAAAGTCCCTCCCTTCTTTTAAGTTTCTGTTGTCCTTGTCAGACTTACTGTCTTTGGGTTTTGTGAGAACAAAAACATTTTCATGCGGGTATATTTACTGCTGTAGGTTAAAGATCCTCTACTGGAGGCTACAAAGTACTTAAAGCTACTTCAGAAGCACTCAATTGATTCTTTAGAGACGCATTTCCTTTCTTTTGAAGTGAATATGAGAAAGCAAAATATCTTGCTTGCTTTGCAGGTAATTTTATTTCAGGCTTGGAGACCCAAATGAGCACCATTCTTTTAATACACATTATGTCCTTCCGTTTGCTAAGCCAATGCAAATTGGTATCAGTTTGAAATTCTGCTTTATGTTTCCAGTACTTGTTTCCTCATATTTTTGATGAGTAAATGAGCTTCATTACACGTTTTGCTCGTAACTTTCCCATGAGTAATTGGATTTTCCATATATGTTCCATGTACTTTGAGCAGCTTTCTATAGATGCGAGATTACATAGGCACACAACTTTATCTTATGTATTGCTTTTTTATTACATTCAGGCTTTAAAGCAGCTACTACGGTTGGATTCTGAGACTCCAGATTCTCATCGCTGCTTGGTACAATACTTCTCTGAAACCAAGTGAATAAATGTGTTGGCTGTTTTATTTCCAGGTGTTATGTAATTTTTTTCTTTGCCTTCATCTTTATAAACAACCATGTCTCTCGCAGATACAATTCTTCCATAAAGCAGGATCTCTATCTGCTCCAGTTACTAATGCAGAAAAACTCATCTCAGGAGTCCTAGAGGCAGAGCGGCCCAGAGCTTAGGTGATAATTTTTAGTTCTATTTTGAAGATGCAAAACTATTGACTACTTCATTGGATGTGCCGATGGCACATGATTCAGATCACCGCTATAATTGCATGCTCTTGAATTGTGTCACTATGCTTGATTTATATACCATACATTTCTGGTATGTCTGCGGTGTATGTTTACATTTGTATTTTTCCAGCTTCTGCAGTAACTTGTGAATGTGGATCCTTACTCTGACGCAATTGTATGTGATACTGTTTTTCTTCATTGCAGTTTTCATGTGCTTGATGAGGCAGAAAGATCTTTGCATGACGCTCTGTGTGTGCTGTCTTAGAGGGCGGAGCCAGGGGGGCTGGAGGGGGCACTTGCCCCCCCCTAGCGGCGGAAGTGCAGTGGAATTTTTTTTTTTTTTTTGCCCCGCCATATTTTTTTGTTATATATAATTAACTTCAAGATTAACACCAGTGAGTGGTGCGGTTCAGTGGTAGCGGTAGAAGGGGTGAAATTAAAGCCTTTGGTGTTTTCTTTCAAATCCATGTTCGAGCCCTGCTACCTACATTTTCAATTAATTTTATTTGTCCTCCATCTTTGCTATACTCTCTCTCTCTCTCTCTCCATTTCTTTCTCTTAACAGTTTTGTTTTTCTCTTTCTCCTAATTTTCTCACAATTTTTCAATCTTAATTAATTAGTTAGGCTTTTCCCATTTTTTTTTTTGGTCTTTCTTCCTATTATCCCAAGTTTAATTAGCAAATTTGAATTTCTTTTTTGTACGAGTAATATATTTTAATAAATTGTTTGCGTTAAATACTTCAACATTATTTCAATCGTTCTTTGAATTATTTACTTTTATCATTTTTGTTAACTTTCTTAATTCTTTACATTTTTAACTAAAATACATTGTATTTCATGGATCCGACCCATTTTTTACTTGTCCGACCCAAAAAAAAATTTTTCGGGGCCGTTGCCCCCAAATCCCCATGTAATCTTGCCCCCCGGGCAATTCCTGGCTCCGCCCCTTACAGACAGTGATTGATAGTCGGGTTCTGCTTGGAGGTGGATGGCCGGAGATGGTTATGGCAAAGGCTGTGGATGAGCTGGCACGAAAGACACCTGGGAAAAAGTCTCATGCTATTGATGCTTTCTCCCGAGCACTCCTGGCTATTCCAACAACCATTGCTGACAATGCTGGTTTGGACAGCTGTGAATGTGGTGCCCAAATTTTATTTTTATTGGATTCACGCGAGTTTGAAGACATCCGAGTTATTTGAAAAACCGAGTCGCCACGCCATTTTGATTACCTCAAAACTTTGAAAAAAAGGTTTTACTTGGGTTCGGAGGTTAAGTTACCCCTTGGGAAGAACGTTTGGCGTTCACCCAAAGTGCCTTGCCGGAGCAAGTCTCCCAAGATTTCAGTAATCGTGCTTGCTTGCGTGCTTTCTTGTGTGCATGTGTTTGAAAATAAGGGGAGAAATGTCTCAAGTTGTCTTCCGGACGTACAAACCATTTATTGGTTGTCGCTCGGGATTCCTTGGAATTTTATGTATTTGGGATTATGATCCCGTCCTCATCTTATGACTTGTGATCATCGCATTTTAAACCTCGGGACCCTCGGGACTTGCGTGATCGAGAGAATGACTCTCTGTTGGTCAAAGATGAGGTTCTTTAGGAAAGGAGGGTCCTTAGCCCATCAATCCTACGCTTTAAGACGGTCGAGCTCGTATAGAGGCTTCATACTCTTTCTTAAGCGATAATCGGAGATATAGGGTTCAAGGTATCCCTTTCTAAAGAAATATGGAACCTTTAATGGAAGGAACGATGTAAAGATAAGATCTTTTACACCGGTCCGTTCCAAGGTTGGGGGAAAGGGGGAAATGCATGATGAAAAATGACACTTTAATGAAAAGATGACATTTTTGGGTTGCAAATGATGCACTTAGTTTAAAGAAATAATCTTTATTGCAAATGATGCATAAAGGTTTGATTTTTATGCAAATGATGCATTTTTGTTGAAGAAATTGACATTCATTATGCAAATGATGCATAAAGATTGCATTTTGAAAAGCATATGATGCTAGTTTATGGTAAAGACATGATCTTTAAAGCAAATGATGCTTGAACAAGGGGTTTTGAATGCAAAGGATGCATTTTTATTGAAAAGATTGGATTTTTGTATGCAAATGATGCATAAAAATGACATTTTTATTTGAAAATGGGAGTTTTAGGTGCAAAGGATGCACCTTTATGAAAAAGACTACATTTTTATGACAAATGAGGTCTTAATGCATGCAAAAAGGGAAAGGGGGTGATAAAGATGTGATCTTTAACTATGAATGCCAAGTCCCAAGCAAGATATATGAATGCAATGAGCAAGTATATCAATTAAAAGCAAGGTTAGGGCGTGCGAGGTTACCAATTGCTTCCTTTGCTTCTTTGGTTGGAGCTAGGAGGAGAGGTTGGTCTTGGATCTTCAAGGAGGAGGGAGGGAGCTTCTTGGCCTTCTTCTTCACCTTCTTGAGCCTTCACCAATATTCTTCACGTCTTGGGAGTGACTGAGTGTATTGCTATGGAGTGTGTGTATTGTTGTTGTGTGTTGAAATGGGTAGAGGAGGGCTCTATTTATAGGCGATCTGGATAAGGCTAATGAAGCCGTGCGGCCGGAGGCGACGAGCTAATGCGGCCGTGCGGGCTTATCCAATGACTCAGCATTCTAGAACCATGCAAGGTGGCATTATTCTAGAACCTTCTCCCTAATTAAGAAAAACGTGTTTTCTTAATTAGGAAGGCTTCCTTCAGCCCTAATTTTAATTTGGGACTGCTCCAGGACATTTCCGGAACACTAGGAAGGTCAGGGAATTACAGGAAACTTACCGAAATTGCCGGGAAATTTAACCGGAAGGCATGAGGCAGATTTGGGTACTTACGAAGCCCTCGGCAACGTCACTTGCAAGGCGAGTGGGGTTATCGATAGAAAAGGATCCGATCGGCGAATGCCGAGACGGATTGGGTGACCAAGACGGTCGAGTGGTGAACCTTTTGGAAGGCTACCTACGTATCCGGAGGAATCAAGCCGGGCCGTAGTTCGGAATTAGGATCATTTGGGGAAGGAAGAAGAGAAGCGGTCTCTTCTTTGGGGAAAAAGAAGAGAAAATGACCTAGGAGGTCAAGAAATTGATCCTACTGGGGATATGCTAGGAGTGACCAAGGTGGTCGGATATACGAACTTCTATGAGGCGCTTCATCACTTGGGTGACAAAGAAACGGGGTGACCAAAGTGGTCAAATGGCTGGACCTTTTATAAAAGGCTACCTACGTATCCCGGAGGAATCAAGCCTTGATCGTAGTTCAAGCATCACTAGATAGTTAGGAACGATGTCTAGGATTCTTGAGATTTTGACAATTAATGGAGGCTGTCACCTGATTGAAACTAGAGCTGACGTCACTATCGAGTGGATAGAGGTAGCTAGAGTTTGGTGAACTTGAGCATACGTCTCAATCTCTTTCGAATCAGAGATATGGGTTGCCAATGACTTGAGTGATTTAAGCATACGTCTCAATCTCTTTCGAATCAGAGATATGGGTTGTCAATGACTTGAATGATTTAAGCATACGTCTCAATCTCTTTCGAATCAGAGATATGGGTTGCCAATGACTTGAATGATTTAAGCATACGTCTCAATCTCTTTCGAATCAGAGATATGGGTTGCCAATGACTTGAGCATACGTCTCAATCTCTTTCGAATCAGAGATATGGGTTGCCAGAGCTAGAATGATTTAAGCATACGTCACTATTCGGGATAGAGGTAGCTTAAGTTGAGAGAAACTTAAGCGTACGTCACTATTCTGGATAGAGGTAGCTTAAGTTGAGAGAAACTTAAGCGTACGTCACTATTCTGGATAGAGGTAGCTTAAGTTGAGAGAAATTTAAGCGTACGTCACTATTCTGGATAGAGGTAGCTTAAGTTGAGAGAAACTTAAGCGTACGTCACTATTCTGGATAGAGGTAGCTTAAGTTGAGAGAAACTTAAGCGTACGTCACTATTCTGGATAGAGGTAGCTTAAGTTGATAGAAACTTAGCATACGTCACTATTACGGATAGAGGTAGCTTAAGTTGATAGAAACTTAGCATACGTCACTATTACGGATAGAAGTAGGCTCGGTTTAGAGTTTTGACAATTCGGAGGTTGTCACCTAGCGTTATCCCGTTATAACGGAATTAACGGAGGCGGCGGGAATAGAGCTTGATTGCTAAAGAGATAAGGGATATTTTACGAAAAGATGTTATCTTGGTTAAAAGATAACGGAAATTGCATGCCCAAGTGGAAGGTCCGGGCGGGATTGTAATTTACGCTCGGAGCGAATGAAGCCGCCGGCATGAGATGGAGAAAAAGGAGCCGTACGGCTAGAGACCTGTTTTTTCCGGATTATTTAAAAACGAGTTTGAACGGGCATTGGGCATTATTGCCGCCCAAAAACTGCCGAGGAAGAGAGAGAGAAAGGAGAGAATTTCTTCAAAAATTCTTCAATTCCCTTTGCTTCTATCGATTGGAATGGATCCGGAGGGCAATCCCATACCGAGGCAAGCAAGAAGGAACATCTCCGCGGCTGCGAGAAGGAGGAGAAAGGAGCTCGTTCGGACGGAGAGGAAGTATGACTTCCTTACGCCTCCATCGGAGCTCTATCCGGGGAGAAGGGAGCATAAATCAACGAACCCGCGATCGGTTGGGGTAAGCATTCTCATTTTGCTCAAATCCGATGATTTTGCTTGAATTTTGAATGATTTAGGGCTTGACCCGAATTCTAGGAATTTTTGAATGATTTTTTTGAATGATTTTGAGATGCATGAACAACCTATAAGGCTAAGAATATGCAATGTGCAATTTGTTTGACAAAAATAATGGGAATGACCCACTTTTTTCTCGCAAATAAAGTAAGAATGAGAATTTTCAAAATATGAGACGGAGTTCTTGCCTTGTGCTAGAACTAGGTCAAAATTCTGATTGAAAATGATTCATGCATGCCATTTTCTGAAAGAATAATGCTTATGTGCAAAGAATTGTGAAAATTGTGATTTTGTGCCTTAGGAAAGCAATGGGACTTGACATGACGCGTTTCAAGTGATGAAAGACGCTTTTTTGATGCAAATAATGCTAGAAAAACTTTTGTGAATGCTTTTCTTTTGAAAATAGGTGCGCTTTTGTGAATGCATGCTTTTGAAAATGATGAAGGACTTGACACTTCTTTTTTTTTAGCTTGTCTACAGGAGAACAAGTCTAGAGGACCATCGGAGATAGCAGTTAAGCTTTGGCAGAGGATGCCGGATTTTGAGAAGAATTGGGTGAACCCCAAGAATTTGGTGAGGGCTACCGGTCTGGATGCGTTTGTAGAGGCCATCGGCAGGGGTGTTCACATCACCTCTAAGAGCAAGGGCTTGGTCCGGGCCCTTTACGAGTTACGGTGGGATAGTACCCATAGCTTTCACGAGTGGGGAGAGGCGACGGTGACTCTGCCGATTTCACGGCTATTGCGGCCTACGAGTTCACCGGGAGGCCCGTGACTTGGAGAGACCACATTACGGTGAGGAGTTCCGGGCTTTGGTCGGGTTTGAGTTGATTCCCAGGGTTTGGGGATGGAGACGCGGAACGTCGAGGTGGCGATTCGGACTTGCATGCGAGAATTTTCTTTGCTAATGATGTGGCCCCACCCGGCTTGCTAGAGCTTTTGTGTGGTTGATCTATGTCAGTCACTATTTTTGCTAATTCTGGGACACTGGCCATGACTTGCCTTCTCGACTCTTTGGTTGATGTTGATGGGATTGGGACGGTCTCTTGGGGAGAGGCCGGATTGGCGGAGTTGTACTTCTCGTTGGACATGTACAGTCGGAACAAAGCTGCTTCCATGGACTGCTTCTCATTTGCCCTTGAGGTAGTCTCCTTGCTTTTTTCTTTTCTCTTTTCTGTCTTGAGACTTTTATGAGAGAGAATGACCTTTTGATGTTTTGAACATGCGGGCTGGTTTTGTGAGGTGATCGGGTTCTTTCCTTGGAACCCGGCGAGTGATGTCACCATCTTCCACTGCTATGGTTATTTGGAGGAGATGCGAGGATAAATTCACGGGGAAGACCCGGATCACTTTCGATTACAAAATGGTGAGGCCGAGTCATCAACGAGGATGGGCATGACGGAGTGGACTTCTACCCTTGGGGCGAGTATTCGGAGATCTTCTTTGGGAGATGCCATTGATGTGACGAGGCAGAGGAGTTGGCTCACTGGGCTGACATGTGATGTCATTTACTTGGGGGACCGTTTCTCGGCGGCATGGCCATGTCCCTCCATTGGACGCCATTACTCCTCGGGATCCTCCCGGCACGGATGCTACGGCCCGGGGATTGGCCGAGAGGATGAGATAGCGAGTACCGGGCGAGGCGTGGCTGCGAGGAGTACTGACATGGACACCCCTACGCTGTGTTTGTGGAGCGGCGCTGAGGACGCCACGAAGCTAGTGAAGGCTGGCGGTCACTCGGGGATATGGGGAGGATGAGCCTCTTGACCCGCCCGATCCCTCTGCGCATCTGTCCTACGTGGTCCATGGAGTGCCGAGGAGGATGAGGATACTGTCCCGATGCTAGGGAGCCCCGAGTACACCTTGCCTTTGATAACCTTTGTGAGTATACTTTTAGGGTCTTATTCCCTTTTTAGCTTTGATTTTACGCTTTTTGCAATTTTACGAGATTTTTCGAGATTTTCTCTTCTTTTCTCGGGTTCCGGCTCGCACTTACGATAAGGTGGTCGGGCGGAATAGGGGCTGGAAGGACATGTGCCGGTCTCTTACGAGGAAGGCGCTGCGCTTCGAGCGGCGGCGGATGCACGGGAGCACAGGCGCAAGAGACGGCACGTCGGGGGCACGGCGTCTACCTCATCGGCCTCGGAGTACTCTTCCGGTGCCATGCCTCGGGGCGGGGACCAGCGGCCCGACGATGCAGGCGGTGGTGAGTACGGGCACGATAATGTCCATTTGTCGACGTGAGCGACCGGGAGGACTTGATGAGGGAGGCTAGCATCTATGAGGCGAGTAGCGATGAGGAGGAAGAAGAATCGGAGGCCTAGGAGGTCTCTAGAATAGATTTGGAACAAAAACAAACAATGAACAATTTTTATGCACAACTTGTTTATTTTTGCTTTATTTGGGCGCCGATGGGGCGAAAACATTGTATTTACATTTTATTTACTTTTCTAATTTATGCTTTCTCAATTTGCATATTATACGAGCCTTGGGGCGACTTTTTGCTTGGAATTGGGGTGGCTGGGCCAAAATGATTTATAATGGTATATAAATGCTTGAATGGCTTGGATATGTTTTTGTACGGGTTTTGGTTGAAAAAGTGGGGTGAAAACTCCTTGGGCAGCAACTTTGGTTCTTTGCGAATTTTTCTGCGAGAGGGCTAATGTAGCCGTGCGGCATGGCCTTGAGGAAAATGAAGCCGTGCGGCTCACGGTTACATACATTTGGTTATTTTACGAATAAAAGCAAGGCTTGGCCATTTCATTTCATTTTCACTCTAGACTTGTCCCAATTGTTCCCAGAGCATATTTTGGACCTAAAAGCACCATCTTTGAACACTTTGCGATGGAGAAGCCCGTCGAGATTGCAAAGGGAAGCGAGACCATTTTCTATCCGGTCTTCAATCTTGGGCGAGACATAACTTCCAAAATCACAAGGGGCTGCTTGATTCTTCCTTCAAGATCAAGTCTTTATGGCATTTGAGGATCTCCCGCCCGATTGGGACTGTTGAGAGCCGCGGCAAAGTTCAGGACGTCAGGAGACATGTTTCTTGCTTCTCTTACAACGAAATTGTCCCAACGCACGAAGACTTGAGCCTTGATTGGGGTCAGGCGAGGCTATATCTATTCCGGCTGATCGGAGACGTGCCGGTGGTGGTAAAGCTTGCATCTTTGCGAGATTCCTTTGGGAGAGGCGAGAGGATGATGGTAGCCCGGATAGGATTGACCTTTACGATATCCCGGGCGGAGTTTGGGTCTCCGAGATATGGCTGCGACCACGGTGGCTATGGATGCTTTCATTCTGCGTATTCTCTGTTTTGTTCCTTCTTGAGTCCGTGGGGATCTGTCATAGTGGCCTCTTGGACATGGTCGAGAGGCTGCGGGTGGGAAGGATATTGTCCATTGGTTTTGGGAGAGACATTTCATGGGATCGACGGGATGGCTCGGGAGACCATTTCATGAGGTCAGGAGTCCGGCTATGTTGACTTTGTGGCTGCGAGGAGAGGCTCGGGGCTTTGCACAGGGGCTTTGCCGACTCGGTGCCCTTGGGTGATTTCTCGGAGAGGTGCGCCTAGGCGGCGGGGAACGGGGTAGGCGGGAGGCGATGATGGCTAGGCTATCCACTTCGGACATCCGTTGGTGGATACCTCATTGGAGGTTGCGGACCGGGAGGATATTTCGGGAGTCTTATGTTGTGAGGGTTCCGGGATTACTTTGGTCATCCTTTTATATACCTGCTTGGTATCCGGGCGGTTTGGGGCTTTACGGGAGCCATTGAGTGATTGGGAGGACATCCGGACCATGGAGGTGGTGTCATCGGACATGAGGGATCCGGCCGGCTTCTCTTTCTTCTCGAGGCTTGGACATATCTTTGCTTTCCCACCCGGGGCTATCTTCGGGAGCGGGAAAGAGCACCATCTTGACCACTGTCTACTTGGGTAGTACGAGAGGGAGATGGGAGCGACTCGAGGTTATCTTGGAGGATAGACGTCGAGCTTTATTGGGAGGCTGCGACTCGAGTAGGACTACGAGGAGGCGAGGCTAAGGCGAGTTGCCATAACCGGATCGAGGTGACTTGGTCGAGATATGGAGGCTCGGTACAAGAGGTTGTCAGAGGTCGCTCCTTTGGCCCGAGGCTCGGAGGGAGGAGGTGCGGACTCGTGCTCGGATAGAGAGAGCACTCATTGACACGGGGTTGGTAGAGGCTCCGGTGAGGATACCGGAGGTCGGGATGAGGGATACCGACATTATTGAGAAGAGGAAGAAGACTCGACGGGGCCGAGGAAAAGGGAAGAAGACCAAAGAAGACTCGGCGAATGACGGCGACGGATCTTTTCTTAGGATTCCACTTATTGCCATTTGCAAACACATTAGTTTATTTAGGCATTTTATTGTATTTTAGATCTTTGTAGCGAGGTTAGCGAGAGTCAAGAGGTAGACCGTGCTTGAACTCATCAAGAAGTTTTTAACTTGTAATGAACAAGAAATATTATTTTAGAAATTAGTCAAGACACATTTCATGGAAATTCAAATGTCTCTTTTTTTATTGATCGGGACATATTTCATGGAAACTTAATGCGTCCTTTTTATTGTTTAGACCGAACCATATATGGCGCCTACGTTCCCCTTTTACAAGAAAGGCTAAGGGGCTCAGTCTACGTAGTTCATTACGGTGAACTAATTTTTTTTTTTTCGTGTGCGGCCACATTTTTTGCCTAGACCGCCCTTTTTGGGGTTTCGGCCCTAGTGGGCATTACTCTTTTTGCACTAAGATTTTTTTCTTTTTTTTTTTTTATATGTGCAACCATTTGTCTTTTGCCTAGACCGCCCTTTTGGGGTTTCGGCCCTAATTTGGGTATTACTCTTTTTGCACTTTTTTTTTTTTTTATTATTTTTTTTTTTTTATTAGACATAGTATCTTCGGAGTTTATCACCGTTATTTGGGTGGACAAAGGGATTGCCATCCAAGTCTGCAAGCTTCATGGCTCCTCCCGATAATATCTTACGCACCACATAAGGGCCGATCCAGACGGGTTCCCATTTTCCCGGGGTTGTCTGCGGTAGGGGCTTTACTTTCGGCACTAAGTCACCCTCTTTGATGTCTACGGCCTTGACCTTTTTATCAAACGCTACGGCCATTCGCCTCTGGTAGGCTCGGGTGTGTTCCATGGCTTTTAGCCTTCTCTCGTCAAGCGGGGCTAACTCATCAATGCCGGCTGCAACCATTCTACTTCATTGACAACTTTGTTTTCCGGAGGACCCTTAATGACGGGATTTCCAACTCCAGCTGGTAACACTTTGCTTCCATCCCGTAAGTTAGGGCAAAAGGAGTTTCTCTGTAGGCATTACGACAGACGTTACGCCAGCCCCGAGTGCTAGGTGCGGCTTTTCGGGCCAATCACGACCACGGGTGGCCATCTTCCGGATGATCGCTCGAGTGTCTTATTAGCGGCTTCCACGGCTCCATTGGTGCGAGTGCATGCGGGGACGACTTGTGGCGAGTAACTACGGGTCGACAATGAGTCTATCGCAGTCTCCTTCGAAGTGTGACCCATTATCGAGAAATGATCTCGTTGGGCACCCCATATACGCACATTATGTTTTCTTTGATGGCTGGGCCACTTTTACGGAAGTGAGGACCTTGTAGGACTTGGCCTCTACCCACTTGGTGAAGTAGTCGATGGCTACCAACACGAACTCGTGCCCATTGCTTCTGTCGGGGCTATTTTCCCTATCACGTCAATGCCCCAAGTTGCAAAGCGGCCGAGGAGTCGTCATGCGGTACTGAGGTCATGAGGTGGGAGATGGTTGAGGTTGGCAAACCGGCGGCACTTGTCGCGAGGTTCGGACGTCTTTGAACGCGATCTGTCTCCATGGAGATCCGGTAGTAACCCATTACGAGGATCACTTGCATCGGGGCTCTGGCATTCATGTGAGGACCGCAAGAGACCATTGTGGACTTCGGTCATCAACTCTGGCTCTTTCTTGAGTGACACATAAGAGGAGTGGTCCTTGATAGCGTTTCTTGTACAGGTTGCCTCCTAGGATGACATAATGGGAGGCCAACCTTTTCGGGGCTCGCAAGCTTTTGGCTCTGACACCTTCTTTTGGTCTACCTTCTTCGTCTCTGAAAGGTGACTCTCCGTCTTTGAGGAATTGGTAAATCTGATTGTACCAAGGTTCCTTTATGGGCTCGGGTCCCGGAGTCCACTTCATAACGAAGGCAGGGGCTTCTCTTCTACCCACTCACGAAGGGCTTTATGGCTTTTCCCTCGGGGATCTCTACCAATGAGGCTAGAGTAGCTAGGGCATCTGCCCAGAATCTGTTCTTTTCCCTCGGCAAGTAGTGGAAAGTCACTTCTACTGAAGCTGTCCGATCAACTCCTCCATATGGGCATGATACCGTTGCGGATTAGGGTCCATGAGTCTTCCACTTGTTGGAGACTTGGTTGATGATCGAGTGAGTCTCAGTAAACTTGAGCTCCTTGACATTTCTTTCTAAGGCGGCCTCCAACCCGGCAATGCGAGGCTTCATACTCGGCGACATTGTTCGTGGCGGGAAAGTTCAACTTGAGGGCTATGGGGGTATGCTCATCTTTCGGATCGACCAATAGCATTCCTACACCATTTCCTCTTTTGTTAGCGGCTCAGTCAAAGAACAATTGCCATCTATTCTCGAGCTCAGCTGCAAAGATCCCTTCATGCAGGAATTGGGGTTCGGGCCCTCTGTCTTCATTCTTGGGAAATTCGCCGGGTGATCGACAATGCTTGACCCTTGATGGCGCTTTACGGTCACATAGTTGATGTCGTATACGCAAGAAGAAGGACCACTTCGCTAAACGCATTGAGAGGGAAGGCTTGTCAAAGATGTACTTGATGGGAGTCCATTTTCGAGACCAAATTCACGGGGTGGGCTTGCATATAATGCTTCAATTTGCCGACTACCCAGACCGATCTGCCACGAGTCTTTTCACATCTTGAGTAATTGAGCTCACTCCTGTAGCTTGGTGACAAAGTAAATGGCGTTTTCTACCCGAGAGTCTTTCTTTTCTGAGCAAGCATAGCCCCAGCTGCCGTGTACGTGACGGTGAGATAGAGCGAGAAGAGGCTTACGTCTATGTGGGGGCATAGTCTGGGGGATGTACTAAGTATGCCTTGATCGGTCAAAGGCATCTTGGCATTCTTCGGTCCATTACGTGTCCACATTCTTCTTCATGAGCTTGAAGATGGGCTCGCACATAGTGGTCAGCGATTGTGAAACGGGCGATGTCTTGCAATTTACCCATGAAGCTCTTGACTTGGCATGCAGGTTTGAGGTGGCCTCATATCCATGATGGCTTTGATCTTTCGGGGTCAACTTCTATACCTCGCTCCGTGACCATATACCCAAGCACTTTTCCCCTTGTCACTCAGAAGGTGCATTTTGGCGGGGTTTAGTCTCATGGAATGTTGTCTCAACCTCTCAAAGAATTTTCGTAGGTCAACAAAGTGCGCCCACCCTCTCCTTTGGAGTGGATTATCATATCATCTACGTAGACCTCAATCTCCTTGTGGATCATGTCATGAAAAAGCGCGGTCATTGCCCTTTGGTAAGTAGCCAGGCATTCTTGAGCCCGAATGGCATTCTTTGTATAGCATAGGTTCCCCATGGTGTGGTGAAGTTTGTCTTTTCTTGGTCTTCCTCGGCCATCTTGATGCGGTTTGTAGCTGCAAAACCATCAACGAAGGATTTGACTTCGTAGTTGGCGGTGGAGTCCACCGGGATGTCTATGTTTGGCGAGAGGGTAGTCGTCTTTGGGGTGGCCTTGTTCGGATCTCGGAAATCCACACGGCGGCGCACCTTCCCATTGGCCTTGGTTACGGTCACGATGTTGGACAACCATGTCGGGTATTCAATGACTACGATGAACCCTACCCGCGGTAGCTTCTCAATTTCTTCTTTGACACTGTAGAGACCATTCCGGCTTAATCTTTCTCGGTTTACGCTTTGCGGCTTAGCATGCGGTGCTAGAGGGATTACGTGTTCTACTATCGAGCTGTCTAGCCCCGGCATATCCTTGTATGACCATGCAAACACGTCGACGTATTCTACGGCGGCTCGATCAATCTGTCCCTTTCAACCCCCTGGAAGAAGCTTCCAATCTGTGTCTCTTTAGGTTCCTCAATAGTACCCAAGTTCACACTTATCAAAACCTCCTCGGCGGCTTGGGCCCGGTTTTCCTCTTTTACGAAACACTGCTTAAAGATTTCTTTAATGTATTGTTCGTTTAGTGTGTTTGCATCTTGTTCAAATGATTCATTATTAGCTGTTGTTAAGTTTTGAGTTAATTTATCATTTGTTAAGTTGGCAATAAGAGGATAATCGAAAGATTTGTCATTTCATTCAAAATAAGGGGAAAGATGACATCGATTACATTTTCATAATCCTCGGGCGTGAGGCCTTCGGATGACTACGGGGGCGGAATTCAAAGATTCTGACTCGGCGAATAGACAACGACTCTGGACCCTACGCTACTTATTGACTCGAGGGGACTTGACAAGGGTTGGGCCAGGATCTCACTCCTTCTTCTTTGTTGCCACAGGGAGTAAGCAGTCTTGTCGGCGTTGTCATTTGATTGTGCACTCTGCGGATCATTATTGCCTTTGTCGACACCAATTCCATAGGAAGTACTCGGGCGATGCAGCGAGAATCTCCTTTACGAACTTAACTTCATCCATTTGTACCTCAGGGCGGTAGGACCGGTTGTGCTTTCGGCATCGAGATACGGCTTTCTTCATCCCAAAAGTCTTACGGCTTGTTCATTCTTCTCTCTACCTTTTCCCAAACGGGGGTTGGGAATGATCCTCGGGAGTAGTAAGAGCCATTACAAACACATTATGCTCATCATGGGTAATGAAGGGTTACGGAGAGACTTTCATTAACATGGCTTGTTTTACTTCAAACTCGCAGTCTTCATAAGTGAGCCTTTCTTCGTAATCTTGACCATAGTTCTTGGTTCGATGTCGTAGAAAAGAGGCCGAGCTACGACAACATTAACGAAATCGATTCCGACTATGGGTCCAAGCTTGTCCCTCCATGGCGGCGGCATTAATCGAGATCTTTCCATTTCCCTGTAATTCGGCATAAGGAATATTGAATTTCGGGATATCTATGACCTCTGGATTTCCAAAACCGTTTCCATTTGTTCCTCCGAACTCGATCATGTTGACTCGATTGTTAGCGGGGAAGAGGATTCTTGACCACATTGGGACCCCGAGGTGGTTCTAGCTTGCCTTCTTCAACTAGGCGAGAGATCGGGAGCTTCGGGTAGGTGCAATCATTAGTGTTATGGCCATGATAATTGTGAAAGCGACGGTGTTTGGTCTCGTCCATTACGATCTTTGGGGTTCTGGGCTTCCGGTTTTCCAAGGTACGATGAGTCCTTGGGCTGCAAACCGTCGAAGACCTTTTCTAGTGGCATTCCGAAATCTTCGGCGGTATAGAAAGGGAGCTTTGGCTTTGCGCGACTTGGCTGCATTACATCCTTTCTCATTCGAATGTAATTAACGGCGCCAATCACTTCTTTTCCTTTCACGGTGACAGTGGGGCATTTGACAGGTGCTTTGTAGCGATAGGCTGTACATTCTGTGGCGGGGCCATATTGAAGGCATTCTCAAACTTGGTGCAGAGGCATTTACCATTGCCAGAAGGTCGGGATAGTAGTAATTGCCAATTTGGACTCTTAGTTGAGGTTTCAAGCAAGATTGGAAGATCTCCATCTGTTCCTCTTCATTGAGTGGGGTCATCATTTCCTTTGAGCTTCCAATTCCATCTCTTGTAGAATTCACTTGCGGCTCATCGAACGTTGTAGGGTGCCACAGTAGGTCATTCCGGCTGGTTTCCCAATTCAAATTGGCCTTATACTTTTCTAGGAACGCTTCCTTGATGCGGTCCCAGTAGCTCGGGCCTACGGTTTCACATGCGAGGAACCACCTAAGAGAGTGAACCTTTTAATGATAAGCGAAAATGATCGGCCATTTGTTCTTTGTGTACAATCTTTGGCTCTCATGGCAAGAATGTAGCTTTCAATGTGAGTCAGGGGACAATCGGTGCCGATTGAACTTTTCAATTTACGGCATTCGGAATTTTGGAGGGAGAGGGACAACTTTCTTGGGATCGGTGATGCGGTATCTTTGTCCTCTTGGTGTCTATTTCCCCAAACTTCTCTTGCATGGACCTAACTTGTTCCATTAGCCAAGCCGTGTCGGAGTCGGGGGATGGTTTAGGATTGCTCGATTCCGGAGAAAGGCTTATCGATTTGGGTGGAAAGGACGATAGGTGGCACGGTGGTAGGCAGGTACCCGAGGCTTGGGGATCTTTGGAGGAAGTAAGTGTAAACTTGACCCGGGTCCGTGTTCAGTGAGACGGGCGGAGGCATAGGAATTAGGCTCATAATTTCAGTAGGAAAAAGGATACGGAACCTCACAGGGTCTGTTGGCAAAGTTGGAGGTGGAAGATCTGCAACGTGGCGGGACATGAATTGAAAGGATCATTGAGCTGATTTTGAGGCTTAGGGAATGCACGGGATGGCCCATGCGAGGAGAGGGGAGTGAATCCCATGGGGTAATGCGAGGCTGCGTGGCAAGGGATAGGTTTGAGGCGTTTGCTTTTACGGTTGATAGGGAACAAAGCTGGGTCTTATTTGAGGAGGTGAGGGTGTTGGGATCTGATGGCTTGAGATGTTGGAAAGGGTGAAGAGGGTAATCTGGATAAGGGATCGTATGAGGATGGAGGAGGGCATTGGTTATAGGTTGATGGAGAGTGAGATGGGCACACGGAGGCTCCACATCTTCTATCATCACCAAGGAACCGTTGGGCTCGACCACTATTTGAACTCCATGACGACGAAGCGCTTCAATGAGCGTGGCTTCTGTTCCTCATGGGCCTTCTGTTTTCCGGGGCTAAGGTTAGCTCTTCTTCCCTAGTCATGCAGTTACCCAAACCGGCCTTTGTTCTCTGCCATCAAATCGGCCATTCGACTCTCGAGCCCGAGGATTACAGCGAACTATGAGGATTAACCAGCGCTAACAAGTCGGCCCGGACCCGGTGTTCTCACCCACTATGCTTAACTCTCGGCTAGCGGGAAAGGGATAGAGAGAAGGTTTAGACTCGGGGTAGGTGTTTAGAGAGTTTGAAGGCTCAAGCCGAAATATACAAAATTAGAATCTTCAAGTTTACTTAAAAACTTAGGTGTCTTTTATTAATATCTATTTGATTGGAAAAGGGATTAC
>JAFEMH010008087.1:0-64602 GCA_022495995.1 Adenophora triphylla var. japonica | reverse complement strand
TCTAGCCGGACGGGCCTCTTTTGCCCCTTTCATCCTCATGTCGGGCGGCCTCTTTTGCTTCTTGAGCAGAAAATTTACAACTTTTTGTCTCCCCTGGAGCTTTCCATTTAGGCATATAATGCCCAAGTTACCCTTTAACTAGAGTAACATTGCTTTTCCCAAAAGATATCCGTTAATCTCTAAGCAAATAGACTTTCCTTCCCGAAGTCCGCCTCCGTTACCATTCCGTTATAACGGAATAACGCTGAGTGGCTGACAACCTCCGAATTGTCAAAACATAAACTTTAGCTACCTCTATCTCACGTGATGGTGAAGTACGCTCAAGTTCTCTAAACATTGAAGCTACCCTCTATCACAGACCTTGAGAGAAGGTACGCTCAAAGTTCTCCAAACTTAAGCTACCTCTATCATAGATTGAGAAGTATGCTCAAGCTTTCCAAACTTTTAGCTTACGTCTATCACAGATCGAGGAAGCTACTGCTCAAGTTCTCCAAACTTTAGCTACCTCTATCACAGATTGAGAAGTACGCTCAAGTTCTCCAAACTTAAGCTACCTCTATCACAGATTGAGAAGTACGCTAAAGCTTTCCAAACTTTAGCTACCTCTATCACAGATCGAGAAGTACGCTCAAGTTCTTCAAACTTAAGCTACCTCTATCATAGATTGAGAAGTACGCTCAAGTTCTTCAAGCTTTAGCTACCTCTATCTCACAGATGGTGAAGTACCGGCACAAGTTTTCCTAACTTCGGCTACCTCTATCCACTCGATAGTGGCGTAAGCTTTAGTTCAATCAGGTGACAACCTCCATTAATTGTCAAGTCAGGTGACAACCTCCATTAATTTTCAATCAAGTGACTCCTCCATTAATCGTCAAAACCTCAAGGATCCTAGACATCGTTCCTAACAATCTAGTGAGACTTGAACTATGACCAAGGCTTGATTCCTCCGGGATACGTAGGTAGCCTTTCATAAAAGGTCCAGCCATCCGATCACATTGGTCACCCTTTTCATGCCTCACTCCTCAGTGGTGAGCCTTTCATAAAGGTCCAGCCATCCGACCACATTGGTCACCCTTTTCATGCCTCACTCCTCAACGGTGCATGAGCCTTTCATTAAGGTCCAGCCATCCGACCGAAGTGGTCACCCTTTTCATGCCTCACTCCTCAGTGGTGCATGAGCCTTTCATAAAAGGTCCAGCCATCAGACCACATTGGTTGCCCCTTGTCATTCATCACTCCTCAGTGGTGAGGTAGCCCCTCATAGAGGTCTAAATATCCGTTCACATTGGTCACTTTCTTCATCTAGCATATCCCCAGTAGGATCAGTCACTTGACCTCTTAGGTCACTTTCCCTTCTATTTCTCCAGCAAGAGACCAGTTTCTCTTCTCCATTCCCAAGCGGATCTTTTCCGAACTACGGCCTGGCTTGATTCCTCCGGGATACGTAGGTAGCTTACACTAGGTTCAGCCAACTCATCACATATGACCCACTTCCCCAGTAGATTCCGAACTACGATTATGGCTTGATTCCCACTCGGGATACGTAGGTAGCCTTCCAAAGGTTCAGCCACTCGACCACCTAGGTAACCCAATCCGTCTCGGCATTCGCCAGATCGGATCCTTTTCTATCGACAACCCCACTCTCCCTGTAAGTGACGTTGTCGAGGGGCTTCTGTAAGTACCCAAATCTGGCTCATGCCTTCCGGTAAAGTTTTTCGGCAATTCCCCGGACTTTCCTAAAGTTCAGGGGCAATTTGGGAACTTTTCCAAACCTTCCGAGGGGCGAAGGACTTGCTAGAAATTAAAATTTCACGTAGTCCTTCGCTAAAAAAGCCCTTCTAGAAGGCCACCTTGCATGATTCTAGAAATGAGCTGAGTCATCTCAGGATAAGACCGCACGGCCTCATTAGCCCTAGGGTTACAGCCGCACGGCTTCATTAGCCATCCCCAGACTACCTATAAATAGAGACCTCCTCTATTCATTTTAAGAGGATTTTTCAGTAGTGTTACCTCCGCCAAAATACCACCATGAAATTCCAGAGAGCTGAGAGTGTCAAAAACCACCTCCCTCCTTTTCAAAACCTTCCAAAGTTGGTCCTTCCCTAGGCAAACTTCAAGGAGATAGAGGAACACCACCATTGGTAACCTCTCCTCCCCTTTATCTTGTAATATAGTTGTATTTATGTTATATATTGCTCCTTGCTTTACATATTACTATATACTTGCTTGGTACTTGGTATATTGTCATTAAAGATCCCATCTTTAGGCATGTAAATCATATTTTGCATCAAAATAGTATCCTTTGCTTTTGAAATGACATCTTTATGCATAAAGTAGCATCCTTTGCACTTAAAATGCCATTTTCATACATAAAGTTGCATCCTTTGCATTAAAAATGTTATCTTTGCATAAAGTATCATCATTTGCACTTAAAATGCCATTTTTATACATAAAGTTGCATCCTTTGCATTTAAAATGTTATCTTTGCATCAAAGTAGCATCCTTTGCTCATAAAATAACATCCTTTGCATTAAAGTAGCATCCTTTGCACATAAAAATGTCATCTTTTCATTAAAAATGTCATCTTTAGCTTAAACATGCATCCCCTATGTCCCTCATGGTTGGTTCTCTCTCCTAGGATTACCTAGTGACCTTTATAAGGCACAAAAGGGCATAGGATGAGTATAAAGATCCAATATTTATACCCCTTCCCTAGTCCCCCTTGGTACTTGGAGCATCTCTTGGAGCGAGATGGTGTAAAGGTCCTATCTTTACATCATTTCTTCCATCTAAAGATGCCATAGACGGATTCTCCTTTAGAAAAGGATGAGCCCTAGCCACATATCTCCGATCATCACTTGAGACGAGCATAAATGTCTCGAAAAAGTCCAAATCGTCTCAAGATGTAGGATTGATAGGCACAGGTCATTCCTTTCTAAAGAGTCTCATCCTTGGACTATAAAAACGGTTTCCCTATCTTGATCACATGCGACCCAAGGTCTCATCATGATGATCATAAGTCCAAGATGAGAAGGGGACCAAAGTCCCTAATACATAAAAATCCAAGGAATCCCGAGCGATAACCAACTCATGGTTTATACGTCCGGAAGACCACTTGGTACATTCCCTCCTTTTCAAAAGCACACATCCCACACACGAAAGAACTAAGGCAAGTATGAAAAGAGGATCTTGGAAGACTTGCTTCGGCAAGGCTCTTTGGGTGAACGATGATCCGTTCTTCCCAAAGGGTAACTTAACCTCCGGACCCAAATCCTTTTTTTCAAAGTTTTTGAGGAAATCAAAATGGCATGGCGACTTCGTTTTTCAAATTTAACCTGGACAAGTTTCCAAGCGATGTGAGGCGGTGATCCCCTTACACAAGTAAGTGGTTTCAAAAAAATAAATAAACAAAAAGAGAGCCGCTATCTTGGGCACCACATTCACACCGGTGGGTGTCATTATGAGGAGGGACATTTGATCGCTACTAATAAAAGCCGAATCCGACCCATCCCTAGCCGTCGCTTTAGATCAAACTGTGCAGCGGTATTTTGAGCTATTTCTTGAGGACTGGCCGACCTGTGGCCGAGAAACAGGGGTTTTGGCGGTAGTCACATAGGAGACCGGTGGTGGCATCCCGACATATTCGGGGTGACCGAGTGGGATTAGGGGCCTCTTTCCTCTTCCATGGTGAAAGTGTCGTTGGGATTAAGGCCGGCGGCCAAACCATAGCTCCTAATAGCCTCCGTAAGGTTTGTTCATCTGTGCTTCCTGCCGCAGTCTCATTTGTTCGACCAACTTGATCCAATCTTGGTCTATCCGAGGGATCCCGGGAGGTGGAGTGGTGTTACCAGCTGATGCCGACATTCTGAAAATTGAAGTTGAAGCAAATGGTGAAGCTGACGATGCGCTTGACTCTTCCCAACTAGCCAGACGGTGACCTGGTGTCCGTACCCAAGCCTTGCGAGGTCTTTGTCGGGAGGAAGTTATAAGGGAGGTTCAGACTTTGGGAGTTGAGAAAGAGGGTAGGTGTTTGGGCCCAGGGCTCATGCAACATGTGATTATTTGTTCGAGCTTACTTAAAACGTTTTTTATTAAAACCTAAGCGGTTGGAAAAGATTGCTCTTTTTTTTCTTTTACTATTCTGAATCCTGGATAAGTGGGACCCATCACTACGCCTGCGGACCCTCAACCTGTAACCTCGAACAAGGGTTCCGTAGGTCAAGCGAGTCCCACCGACCGAAAAGGAAAACGAACCTAAGGTCTGGCGGATCATGAAGTCTTAACGCGCACTCGATTTAAATTACTGGAAAGGCCAGCATCGAGGGTAAAGATCGAGTCAAAGTTCATGACGGAAAATCGGCATGACTCCGACTGATAAAAGTCCACAAGGGATCATGACTCGACGTAGGCTAAAGCAAGAATTAAACATGGATTGAGCGTTAATCCTTGATGACTCGGTGTCATACCGGGGGCCGGTGTATGAGCCGTGCGGGTCAAAGTCAAAGTCCGAGCCCTGGGCCAAGATCGGGTCAAAGTTCATGACGGAAAACCGGCATGACTTCGACTGAATTAGGTCCGCGGGGGATCCTGACTTGGCACGTTGGCTAGGGTTTGACCTACATGGGGCATGCACTGACACGGTCTGACACGGACCGGACCAAAAACCAACCGAGTCTCGAAAAAAGTGTGTCACGGATAAGTGCAGGGTCGACACGAGAGTAAACCAATGACTGTTTGGGTTGTCCCGTGCTCGCACCGAGTGGCGTAGTAAGGCCTCCCAGGCTGCTACTGAGATTTCCCGGGTTAAGGACGTAGTGTGCAGTGTAAGGTCAATGTGCGCGTAGTGTGCGGCATTCTATCTTCTTTTTTGAGTAAAAACAGATATTTTCAAATGTGTCTTAAAAGCATGATGCAGTTAAAAAGATATTTTTTTCTCTTTTTTTTAAAAAAAGAAATTTTTTTTTGTGCCGAAAGCATGCAAGCACATAAGCACATAAAATTCGAACAGTTAAGAAAATGGATCTGACAGTCAAGATTTTGACTTTCCCCGGGACGTCAAACCAAAATCCACGCATCGTGGGAAAACACACACACACACAACAAAAGGTTTCAAGTGTTGGGACGGAAGTTTGACCCGCAAAAGCATTTTTTTATGAAAAAAAACAAGTTCTTATTTATTTTGAAAAACAAGTTTTTTTTTTAAATGATACCTAGTATTTGGCATTGTTATACCATAATTTATCACCAGCTCCAATAAGGAGGCGTTAACAGGAAAGTTAATGGTTTCTCGCCTATATACTTAGTATCATTTTTTTAATTTTTTTTTTAAAAGCTAATTTTTTCCCCAGCGGAGTCGCCACTGTGATGATGGCCCGTGATTTTTCTTTTGGTTTGAAAATCATTTCGGTTCAGAGTCGCCACGCCGTTTTTAGTTTAAGGGTCAAAACTTTGAAAAATACCCAAGATTTAGAGAAAATGAGTTCGAAAGTCACGTTACGCTCCAGAAAGGACGTTTTGACGTGCACCCGGAATGCCTCGTATGACGAGTCTTCCTCACTAGAAACTTTTGTGTGTGTGTGTGTGTGTTTAAAAAGGACTTTTCTGAAAAAAAAATGAATAATAGGGACTAAAATAAAAAAATAGTTGGAAAACAATGATTAAAATAGAAAATAACAGAAAACTGAGAAACTGTTTGCAGGTGACAATGTCATCCGCGTGGACAAGACTGTAGTGCAGTCTTATCTGCGCGGATAGCCCTACAGCTCAATATTTTTTACAGTTTCCAGTTTAGTCACTGTAATTTCCAGAAAGTTAATTGGATTTACATGACTTAACTGGAAATGTAACTGTGAACAAAAAATGAAAGGATTGCTTGGATTTTTGGCATCCATGTTTTGTCCTCTCTTTTCCTAGACTTTAGTTAGTGGTCATAATTGATGAATCCACTTAACCAAGCCATCCCGGGGGTTTGTTATGACTTTGAAAACACTTCATTTTCTAGAGGGAAATGGAATCAAAGCACCTTGCTATGGCAAGCCCACCCAAAACTATCCGAATGGTCTCAAGTGTTTTAATCATGAATTGGCATAATGAACTTAAAAGTTAAATGAAGGTTCTTTAAGGTAGATTATAAGCATATCAGCAAAGATAGTCATAATCGTACACCAGGTAAGTTCCCAGGAAGATAGGTGAGCCACAAGGACTACTTAAGTACCAACTCTTCCTTAGACAGAACTCTCCTAGACATGCACAATCAGAAATCAGCTCTGATTTGGCAACATAATCACTAACTTTTATAAACAATCAGTTTCCTTTTAAATTTTGCGTAATTATGACTTGTTTTCATAAACAATCATAAAATCCAAAATTTTAATGTCAAAATCTAAATATATTAGGAAACTATAATGCAATGTTTCAACTAAACATAAAATTTCTTAGCACGTAAGAACAAGTAAAACATGCATCGCAATAATTATTAAAATCATATTTTAATCAACTAAGCATGCATAAATAATGAATTAATCTAGCATAGCCCTATAAACTCGATTTTATAGCATCCAGATTAACACATAAACATATCAGATTATAAACACATTCATAGATTAACCATATTGTTCATCAGACTGATACTGCCCAGATTGGGCTAAAAGTGTCGCGTGACAGAAGCAAGTTTTGTCGCATGACAGAAGCTAGTTCTGTCGCGTGACACAGGATGACAGTTTTCCAGATTTCCAGAATTCAATCAATTCTAAATCACAGAGCAATTAAATCATGCAAACGACTTTTAACAGATTTAATTCAATATCATTAGAACACGAATTAGGCATATTGTTTCAAAAACAATTAATCTATCGCATACAAAACATGCAAAAGAACATATAAACGATTTTATATTACTTTTCTAGCATGTTAATTCAAACTTAAAAACATAAAACCCAAGTAGCCTAAGGATCTGTTCTATACAATTAACATGAAAACTATGAGAAAGATGTAACCAACCTTAAACGCTTTCCGTTCTAGAGCTATCGAACGATTTGATTATGTGATTTTGAATAACAAACTTCGTTCTTCAACTTACTTGAACTCTAGGCCTTGATCCATGAACGAGCGAAGACCCTCTTTCGGTATCCACACCTTTGCATGAATCCAAGAACAATTTCTTGAAGATTGTTAGATCCTATAAACCTTGGAATAATATTGAGAATATGTTTGTGAATTTCTATTAAGAATTTCGGCTAGCTTTTAGGGTTGACAGACGTTCATATTTATACTACATTAGTATAGAATATGAATCCTAATCAAATTAGGAAAGGATTATGTCAAACCGCCTCAGTGGCTTGTTGTGTCGCACGACCACAAACAGCACATGGCCTGTTGTGTCGCACGGTCTAAAAAGGCCAGTGAGGAGTTTCTCAATCATTCTTCCAATGGTTTAATCAATTCATTCTAGTTGTGTGTGACCCAATAGGATTACATTATTTTGGCAATGAGTTCGATCATATCGACCCTCATAAGACATAAGCGGACTCTAGCAAGCCATTATGTCTACCCAAATAATGTAACGTAAGAGTTCACGTTTCCAATGGTACACTTCCATTTCTCCCTTTGTCTCGCGATGTTATATTGAACACAAGTCATGGTCCTCGTCAACTTGTCTTTGTTCAATGCTTTCTCGATTTTGAGTATAATAATCCAATCGTATTGGGGTATGGCCATACACTTTCATCATTATCACTCATCGAGGGGCCCAAGCAAAACATCTCTCTATCGAGGGACAAATTCCATCTTGACTTATCATCCTTCCCATCATGAATCCGATCATGCCAAAGATAGCCTTTATAGATATCGTGTTAAGATACCGTTTGACTAAAATCAAACATGACTTTTATCATATGTAAGGTCATGATAATCTCAGGTCTAGGGACTAAATGAAGTGACCATATGAGATTTAATTATGACATTTGACCATGACATAAATCTCATACGGGTCAAGTCCAGTCAATTGTTCTCTAACAAGTACTTATAAATTTAATGTGCATCTCTATGCATATAATAATCATATGATTATCTATTAACATTTATACTAATTATTATCATAATAATTAGGGACGGAGATTATTATAAACAAAATATACAAAACATATAATAATCGAACAATAAACTTCTCATATAATAATAAATAATGTCAACACATAAGTCTATCAATCATAGGCCTAGGGCATAACACTAACAGTTTTGGTTGTACATGTCCAAGGAGAAATAAAGCTCCGCCAATTCGGCCTCACCCCAAGAGACCGCCCCAACCTCATCAAGATTCTCCAAAAAATCAAGCAAACAAATTATAGCCAGCGTCCCATAGTTGGCAAAGATGGTGACCGACAGCATCAACCACAAGAAAGCTCTCGCGAGCTGGTGGGCGTCACCTCATTGGCGGCAAATCCCTGCATACACTCCTGGACTGCCACCTCCACATTCCTCGTCTCCATCCCGAGCCCCTTAGGACGGAGATCAAACCCAACCAAAGCTCTAAACTCCTCTGCCGTGATGTGGTCCCTCCAAGTCACAGGCCTCCCAGTGAACTGCAGGCCAGTGATAGCAGTGAAATCGGCTGGCATCACTGTAATCTCCCCCCAGCTAAGGTGAAAGCTGTGGGTGGTGTCCCACCAGAACTCTGAGAGGGCCTGAACTAGCCCCTTACTCTTAGAGGTCACGTGAATACCTCTGCCAATGGCATCAATGAACAAATCCAGGTCGGTAGCCATCACGAGCTGCTTGGGGTTCACCCCATCCTTCTCAAAGATGGGCATCCTTTCCCATTGCTTCACAGTAACCTCAGAAGGTCCCCTCGACTTGTTCTCCTGTAGGAAAGCACAACAAAAAAAATGTGTCAGACCTTCATCTTATTTCTAAAGCATGCATATATTCAAAAGTGCACATATTTTCAAAGAAAAGCATTCATAAAAGATTGCTAGCATCCTTTGCCTAGAAAACGTATCTTTCATCACTTGAAACACGTCATGTCTAGCACATTGCTCTCAAAAACAAAAAAAAATCAAATTCACAAAATTCTTTGCACATAAGCATTAAGTCTTTCAAATTGGCATGCATGAATCCTTTTCATCGTCCAAAATCCCGTTTTCTCATCCATGATCAAGAATTGACCTAGTTCTAGCATATGCAAGGACTCCGTTACATTTTAGACATTATTTTTCATACTTTATTTTCGAAAAAATGGGTCATTCTCATTATTTTTCAAACAAATTGCACATGTATGTTCATTTATCTCCTTAGCCTCATAGGTTAATCATCAAAATTCCAAAATCATCAATAAAAATCCTAGAAAAATTCGAGAAAAATCCTAAAATTCGGGTCAAGCCCTAAGTCAATTAAAATTGAATCAAAATTGACGGAATCAAGCAAATCAAGAATGCTTACCCCAACTGATTGAGGTTTCGTTGATTTGTGTTCTCCCCTACCGGGATAAAGCTCCGATGGAGGCGTGTTGAAGT
This sequence comes from Adenophora triphylla var. japonica, assembly GCA_022495995.1. Lineage (NCBI taxonomy): Eukaryota > Viridiplantae > Streptophyta > Magnoliopsida > Asterales > Campanulaceae > Adenophora > Adenophora triphylla. Next base: position 55,093 of record JAFEMH010008087.1, on the reverse strand, counting down.
CATACTTCCTCTCCGTGCGAACGAGCTCCCTCCTCCTCCTTCTAGCGGCTTTGGATATGTTCCTTCGTGCTTGCCTAGGTATTGGGTTCCCTTCCGGATCCATCTTAAGCCAAGAAAGTAAGAGAATTGAAGAAATTCAAATTTTTCTCTCTCTCCTCTCTTCTTCTTCCTCGGCAGAAACAAGCAGAATAATGCTGTTTGCCCGTTCAAATCCAGTTTTAAATAATCTGGTGAAATTAAAATTCTAGCCGGACGGCCTCTTTTGCCCTCATCTCATGTCGGGCGGCCTCTTTTGCTTTGAGCAGAAAATTACACTTTTGCCCCTGGACTTTCCATTTAGGCATATAATGCCTGTTACCCTTTAACTAGAGTAACATTGTTTTCCCAAAAGATATCCGTTATCTCTAAGCAAATAGACTTTCCTCCCGAGTCGCCTCCGTTACTTCCGTTATAACGGAATAACGCTAGGTGACAACCTCCGAATTGTCAAAACATAAACTTTAGCTACCTCTATCTCACGGATGGTGAAGTACGCTCAAGTTCTCTAAACATTAGCTACCTCTATCACAGATTGAGAAGTACGCTCAAAGTTCTCCAAACTTAAGCTACCTCTATCATAGATTGAGAAGTATGCTCAAGCTTTCCAAACTTTAGCTACGTCTATCACAGATCGAGAAGCACGCTCAAGTTCTCCAAACTTTAGCTACCTCTATCACAGATCGAGAAGTACGCTCAAGTTCTCCAAACTTAAGCTACCTCTATCATAGATTGAGAAGTACTCTCAAGTTTTCCAAACTTTAGCTACCTCTATCATAGATCGAGAAGTACGCTCAAGTTCTCCAAACTTAAGCTACCTCTATCATAGATTGAGAAGTACGCTCAAGTTCTTCAAACTTTAGCTACCTCTATCTCACAGATGGTGAAGTACGCTCAAGTTCTCCAAACTTTAGCTACCTCTATCTCCTCGATAGTGACGTAAGCTTTAGTTTAATCAGGTGACAACCTCCATTAATTGTCAAGTCAGGTGACAACCTCCATTAATTGTCAGTAAGGTGACTCCTCCATTAATCGTCAAAACCTCAAGGATCCTAGACATCGTTCCTAACTATCTAGTGAGACTTGAACTACGGCCAAGGATTGATTCCTCCGGGATACGTAGGTAGCCTTTCATAAAAGGTCCAGCCATCCGATCACATTGGTCACCCTTTTCATGCCTCACTCCTCAGTGGTGCATGAGCCTTTCATAAAGGTCCAGCCATCCGACCACATTGGTCACCCTTTTCATGCCTCACTCCTCAACGGTGCATGAGCCTTTCATTAAGGTCCAGCCATCCGACCGAAGTGGTCACCCTTTTCATGCCTCACTCCTCAGTGGTGCATGAGCCTTTCATAAAAGGTCCAGCCATCAGACCACATTGGTTGCCCCTTGTCATTCATCACTCCTCAGTGGTGAGGTAGCCCCTCATAGAGGTCTAAATATCCGTTCACATTGGTCACTTTCTTCATCTAGCATATCCCCAGTAGGATCAGTCACTTGACCTCTTAGGTCACTTTCCCTTCTATTTCTCCAGCAAGAGACCAGTTTCTCTTCTCCATTCCCCAGCGGATCTTTTCCGAACTACGGCCTGGCTTGATTCCTCCGGGATACGTAGGTAGCTTAAACTAGGTTCAGCCAACTCATCACATATGATACCCCCTTCCCCAGTAGATTCCGAACTACGATTATGGCTTGATTCCCACTCGGGATACGTAGGTAGCCTTCCAAAGGTTCAGCCACTCGACCACCTAGGTAACCCAATCCGTCTCGGCATTCGCCAGATCGGATCCTTTTCTATCGACAACCCCACTCTCCCTGTAAGTGACGTTGTCGAGGGGCTTCTGTAAGTACCCAAATCTGGCTCATGCCTTCCGGTAAAGTTTTTCGGCAATTCCCCGGACTTTCCTAAAGTTCAGGGGCAATTTGGGAACTTTTCCAAACCTTCCGAGGGGCGAAGGACTTGCTAGAAATTAAAATTTCACGTAGTCCTTCGCTAAAAAAGCCCTTCTAGAAGGCCACCTTGCATGATTCTAGAAATGAGCTGAGTCATCTCAGGATAAGACCGCACGGCCTCATTAGCCCTAGGGTTACAGCCGCACGGCTTCATAAGCCATCCCCAGACTACCTATAAATAGAGACCTCCTCTATTCATTTTAAGGGGAGATTTTTCAGTAGTGTTACTCTGCCAAAATACCACCACGAAATTCCAGAGAGCTGAGAGTGTCAAAAACCACCTCCCTCCTTTTCAAAACCTTCCAAAGTTGGTCCTTCCCTAGGCAAACTTCAAGGAGATAGAGGAACACCACCATTGGTAACCTCTCCTCCCCTTTATCTTGTAATATAGTTGTATTTATGTTATATATTGCTCCTTGCTTTACATATTACTATATACTTGCTTGGTACTTGGTATATTGTCATTAAAGATCCCATCTTTAGGCATGTAAATCATATTTTGCATCAAAATAGTATCCTTTGCTCTTGAAATGACATTTTTATGCATAAAGTAGCATCCTTTGCACTTAAAATGCCATTTTCATACATAAAGTTGCATCCTTTGCATTAAAAATGTTATCTTTGCATAAAGTAGCATCCTTTGCACTTAAAATGCCATTTCTATACATAAAGTTGCATCCTTTGCATTAAAAATGTTATCTTTGCATCAAAGTAGCATCCTTTGCTCATAAAATAGCATCCTTTGCATTAAAGTAGCATCCTTTGCACATAAAAATGTCATCTTTTCATTAAAAATGTCATCTTTAGCTTAAACATGCATCCCCTATGTTCCTCATGGTTGGATCTCTCTCCTAGGATTGCCTAGTGACCTTTATAAGGCATAAAAGGGCATAGGATGAGTATAAAGATCCAATCTTCATACCCCTTCCCTAGTCCCCCTTGGTACTTGGAGCATCTCTTGAAGCGAGATGGTGTAAAAGTCCTATCTTTACATCATTTCTTCCATCTAAAGATGCCATAGACGGATTCTCCTTTAGAAAAGGATGAGCCCTAGCCACATATCTCCGATCATCACTTGAGACGAGCATAAATGTCTCGAAAAAGTCCAAATCGTCTCAAGATGTAGGATTGATAGGCACAGGTCATTCCTTTCTAAAGAGTCTCATCCTTGGACTATAAAAACGGTTTCCCTATCTTGATCACATGCGACCCAAGGTCTCATCATGATGATCATAAGTCCAAGATGAGAAGGGGACCAAAGTCCCTAATACATAAAAATCCAAGGAATCCCGAGCGATAACCAACTCATGGTTTATACGTCCGGAAGACCACTTGGTACATTCCCTCCTTTTCAAAAACACACATCCCACACACGAAAGAACTAAGGCAAGTATGAAAAGAGGATCTTGGAAGACTTGCTTCGGCAAGGCTCTTTGGGTGAACGATGATCCGTTCTTCCCAAAGGGTAACTTAACCTCCGGACCCAAATCCTTTTTTTCAAAGTTTTGAGGAAATCAAAATGGCATGGCGACTTCGTTTTTCAAATTTAACCGGACGTTTCCAAACTGATGTGAGGCGGTGATCCCCCTTACACAAGTAAGTGGTTCCAAAAAAATAAATAAACAAAAAGAGAGCCGCTATCTTGGGCACCACATTCACACCGGTGGGTGTCATTATGAGGAGGGACATTTGACTGCTACTAATAAAAGCCGAACTGACCCATCCCTAACTGCTGCTTTAGATCAAACTGTGACAGCGGTATTTTGAGCTATTTCTTGAGGACTGGCTGACCTGTGGGCTGAGAAACAGGGGTTTTGGCAGTAGTCACATAGGAGACCGGTGGTGGCATCCTGACATATTCGGGGTGACCGAGTGGGATTAGGGGCCTCTTCCTCTTCCATGGTGAAAGTGTCGTTGGGATTAAGACTGGCGGCCAAACCATAGCTCCTAATAGCCTCCAGAAGGCTGTTCATCTGTGCTTCCTGCCGCAGTCTCATTTGTTCGACCAACTTGATCCAATCTTGGTCTATCCGAGGGATCCCGGGAGGTGGAGTGGTGTTACCAGCTGATGCCGACATTCTGAAAATTGAAGTTGAAGCAAATGGTGAAGCTGACGATGCGCTTGACTCTTCCCAACTAGCCAGACGGTGACCTGGTGTCCGTACCCAAGCCTTGCGAGGTGCTGCGGGAGGAAGTTATAAGGGAGGTTCAGACTTTGGGAGTTGAGAAAGAGGGTAGGTGTTTGGGCCCAGGGCTCATGCAACATGTGATTATTTGTTCGAGCTTACTTAAAACGTTTTTTATTAAAACCTAAGCGGTTGGAAAAGATTGCTCTTTTTTTTCTTTTACTATTCTGAATCCTGGATAAGTGGGACCCATCACTACGCCTGCGGACCCTCAACCTGTAACCTCGAACAAGGGTTCCGTAGGTCAAGCGAGTCCCACCGACCGAAAAGGAAAACGAACCTAAGGTCTGGCGGATCATGAAGTCTTAACGCGCACTCGATTTAAATTACTGAAAAGGCCAGCATCGAGGGTAAAGATCGAGTCAAAGTTCATGACGGAAAATCGGCATGACTCCGACTGATAAAAGTCCACAAGGGATCATGACTCGACGTAGGCTAAACAGTAATTAAACATGGATTGAGCGTTAATCCTTGATGACTCGGTGTCATACCGGGGGCCGGTGTATGAGCCGTGCGGGTCAAAGTCAAAGTCCGAGCCCCAGTCAAGATCGGGTCAAAGTTCATGACGGAAAACCGGCATGACTTCGACTGAATTAGGTCCGCGGGGGATCCTGACTTGGCACGTTGGCTAGGGTTTGACCTACATGGGGCATGCACTGACACGGTCTGACACGGACCGGACCAAAAACCAACCGAGTCTCGAAAAAAGTGTGTCACGGATAAGTGCAGGGTCGACACGAGAGTAAACCAATGACTGTTTGGGTTGTCCCGTGCTCGCACCGAGTGGCGTAGTAAGGCCTCCCAGGCTGCTACTGAGATTTCCCGGGTTAAGGACGTAGTGTGCAGTGTAAGGTCAACGTGCGCGTAGTGTGCGGCATTCTATCTTCTTTTTTGAGTAAAAACAGATATTTTCAAATGTGTCTTAAAAGCATGATGCAGTTAAAAAGATATTTTTTTCTCTTTTTTTTAAAAAAAGAAATTTTTTTTTGTGCCGAAAGCATGCAAGCACATAAGCACATAAAATTCGAACAGTTAAGAAAATGGATCTGACAGTCAAGATTTTGACTTTCCCCGGGACGTCAAACCAAAATCCACGCATCGTGGGAAAACACACACACACACAACAAAAGGTTTCAAGTGTTGGGACGGAAGTTTGACCCGCAAAAGCATTTTTTTATGAAAAAAAACAAGTTCTTATTTATTTTGAAAAACAAGTTTTTTTTTTAAATGATACCTTGTATTTGGCATTGTTATACCATAATTTATCACCAGCTCCAATAAGGAGGCGTTAACAGGAAAGTTAATGGTTTCTCGCCTATATACTTAGTATCATTTTTAATTTTTTTTTAAAAGCTAATTTTTTCCCCAGCGGAGTCGCCACTGTGATGATGGCCCGTGATTTTTCTTTTGGTTTGAAAATCATTTCGGTTCAGAGTCGCCACGCCGTTTTTAGTTTAAGGGTCAAAACTTTGAAAAATACCCAAGATTTAGAGAAAATGAGTTCGAAAGTCACGTTACGCTCCAGAAAGGACGTTTTGACGTGCACCCGGAATGCCTCGTATGACGAGTCTTCCTCACTAGAAACTTTTGTGTGTGTGTGTGTGTGTTTAAAAAGGACTTTTCTGAAAAAAAAATGAATAATAGGGACTAAAATAAAAAAATAGTTGGAAAACAATGATTAAAATAGAAAATAATGAAACCGAGAAACTGTTTGCAGGTGACAATGTCATCCGCGTGGACAAGACTGTAGTGCAGTCTTATCTGCGCGGATAGCCCTACAGCTCAATATTTTTTACAGTTTCCAGTTTAGTCACTGTAATTTCCAGAAAGTTAATTGGATTTACATGACTTAACTGGAAATGTAACTGTGAACAAAAAATGAAAGGATTGCTTGGATTTTTGGCATCCATGTTTTGTCCTCTCTTTTCCTAGACTTTAGTTAGTGGTCATAATTGATGAATCCACTTAACCAAGCCATCCCGGGGGTTTGTTATGACTTTGAAAACACTTCATTTTCTAGAGGGAAATGGGATTTTGACATAAAAAGTAAATTGACAAGAGAGTTAGGTCAAGATATATCAACTTTAGAGGAAGATCTCTAAGGTGGTCATAAGATGACCATCCTTGAGATCTATACTCAAGTGTATCTCCTGCATCTTGTGTGACCTATTTTGTAAGTCTATATGATTTTCATCCAAGGAAAGTGTTCCAAGGTGAGCATATTAGATATGCGGAGGGGGATTTGCAAGGAAGTAAAGATTATGGACCCTTTGAAGTGGTCATCTATGGAAATGGGCTCCAAGATGACCATACTCTAGGTCAAGATAGCAAGTAAGAACTAGTCAATGTAAAGAGACATGGAAGTAAAAAATATATGAACCATTTAGAAGTGGTCACATATGGAGATTGACTCCAAAATGACCAACTTCTAGGTCAGGCAAGCAAGTACCAAGTAATGTAAGAGGGGAGTGGGGAATGACATAAAAGTAAAGGAGAATGTGGATCACCTTAGAATATCATCCATGGAGATGGATTCCATGGAGATCCTCTTGGATCCTTGGGACAAGAGGGGGAGGGGAGTTCAAACAGCAAGTAATAGCAACCACTTTACATCATTTATGTATGAAAATGTATGTATGAGTAGATATTGAGTGAAGAGGAACAAGGGTATTACCAATGTTTCTTAAACTTGTGTGTAGGGTTTGAAGGTTTCAAAGGCTTAGGAGTGGTTTGGGATGGATTTGATGTTGGATTTGGTGTGGATTTTGAATTGTGAAGGGTGAATGGCTATTTGGGAATGGATTTTGACAGCATAACAGTAGGTTTTCATATTTTTTGGATTTTTTGTGTGTTGTAAAACTGAGGGAGAAGGGCTGTATTTATAGGTTGTCTGGATGACAATCTTATCCGCGTGAACAAGATTGTAGGTACAATCTCATCCACGCGGATGACCCCAGCAGCGTGCCTGATCCTGTGCAGAAAGCAGTTTGACATTTTGCAAATGGTCAATTATTCTTTTTTATTGGAAATGACAAACTTCTAGCGAGGTATTTGTCCATTTTTTTATTCTTAAGAGGTCCTTCCTCATTCAAATTGTCAAAATAATGTCCAAAATGCCCCTAAATGATCATAAATCATTAATTTGGGCTGACAAAACATTAACGAGCCAAATTGGGGTACTTACACCAAGCTCATTAAAAAGAAATCAGCAAAGTTCACAGTGATGAACGGAATTCTATACAGAAGATCTTTCACAAAGCCCTTGCTAAGGTGTGTCTATCCTCAGAAAATATAAAACCTCTTGACTGAAGTCCACGAAGGCATTTACAGTGGTCACCCGGGGGCCAGAACCTAAGCTGATAAAATAATCACGCTAGGTTACTATTGGCCTAACCTGAGAGAGGACGTGCAAGCCTATGTAAGAAAATGTGACAAGTGCTAGAGATACTCTGACATTCATAGACTCCCAGTAGTTGAGCAAACTCTTATAATACCTATGTGGCCATTTGACTTGTGGGGAATCTACATCATCAGACCCTTCCCCCCGCCCGAGGTAATTTCAAGTATGTGATCATGGAAATATATTACTTTTCCAAATGGATTGAAGCAAAGGCCTTGGCCAAAATAACAGAGGAGAATGTAATCAATTTTGTCCATGACTTCATCTGGTGTCGCTTTGGGATTCCGCACACTATCGTTTCAGATCATGGTCTTCAGTTCTCCAAGGCATTCACAACAGAGCTAAACAGACTTGGAGTCCGACACATCAAGTCATCTGTGAGCAGACCGCAATGCAACGGGCAAGCAGAAGTAGCCAACAAGTTGGTGCTAACAGGCCTAACTAAAAACCATGAGGGAAATGATGGTAGATGGTTGGACGAACTTCCCTTAGCCTTATAGGCAGTTCGCACAACCACCCGAGGGCCAACCGGGGAAACCCCAATCGCACTGACCTTCGGTTCTGAGGCTATGACACCAGCTGAAATGGCTATCCCTATAGCAAGAAATTCCAACTATGATGAGCAAGTCAACAAGGTCAACAGGCTCCTTGGCCTAGTAGATTAAAGGAGACTAGTTGCTCAGATGAGGATGGCAAACTACAAGCAAAGGACCAAAGCCTATCATGACAAAAGGGTCAACAAGAGAGTATTCCAAGTGGGCGATTGAGTACTTAGAAAAATTGAAGCAACTGGCAAAAAGGCTGAACAAAACAAGCTCTCCCCAAACTGGGAAGGTCCCTACATCATCACTTAACTCATTAGGGAAGGGACCTACATAATGAAGACTACAGATGGGCAAGAGCTTAAACATCCGTGACATTCTGATAACCTAAGGAGATATTATCATTAGCTTTAATATATTTTTATGTGATAGATTAGTCTTTGATAATATTTCCCTTTTTCATGTAAGATAGGATTGCAGTTTGATGTAATCAGTTTTAATTAATGAAATTCAACTTTTCTTCAAACACAAGTGACTAGCAAGGCAAATACTAGAAGACGAGGAACATCTTCCTCGACATCCACAAGGAGAAATCCTGTAAAATCATCTAAGACCTATGTACGAATCATCTTCCTCGGCATAGATAGATAAAAGAAGAATAACCAAGTGTCATGCCGAGGAACCTTCCTCAGCCTAATGATCCATCTTGCAAAAATCATCTAAGACCTATGTACGAGTCATCTTCCTCGGCATAGATACATAAATAAAGAATAACTCAAGTGTCATAACGAGGAACCTTCCTCGGCATAATGACCAACCTGCAAAAATCATCTAAGACATATGTACGAGTCATCTTCCTCTGAAATTGTCACGGCTTGAATCACAAGTGATATCCAAGGTGATAACAGCACCAATGATAGCACTTGGGATGGCACACACACACACTTCGAAAATAAAACAATTTTGTAAAAGAGTTTGCAGCGGAATAAAAACACCAAAATTGTTTTTCTCAAGTTATATAAATATAACTTGAGAGTGCCTCTTAGGCAAGACTTTATAATCACTATGAATGAAGTTACAAAGCCGAAAGTTCCCTATAGCTATATCTATTTTACGCTCTATGGAACAAGAGATAAAGAACGGAATCCTATCCTAGCCTTCACACACCTTGATACCAAAGTAATCAAGTGCGAAATTACAAGGGAGAAAGGATTAAAAAGAACCAAACAAAGAACTCTATCTCTAAGCTTTTTGAAGGTGTGAATGTGAAATAATTGGCATGTCTTCAAATAAACCTTCCAAGCTTATTTATAGTCTTCAAATACTTGAAGGCTACTCCAATAACAGCCTTGGGGCTGGTCTTGCACGTGGAGGAAGTGTAGGGAGAGTGGGTTAATTTGTTTCCACAATTCTAGCTCCCACTTCCTATTTTGTAGCAACCGAGTTGTTGAATCCTCAAGCCATGCTTCCACGCCTTGTACTCCCTTGCTTTATCATCCTTGTACCTCTTCTATAACTCAGCAACAACCTTTGACAAAGTCCACATACATGTTGTTGTTGAATGCCAAAATTACGAATTAATACATAAAATGTATTAATTCATTTCTTCCAATTTCCACATGTGTCTAGCTCCTTCTTTGATGCTATTGCACCACGAAATATAATCATAAACCATAGACTATACGAGACCATATTAGCACGTTAGTCCATTAAATAACAAACAAGAAATATACAACTATATAATTTTCGGTCCAGGAAATCATCTCGTGATATCACTTGGGAAATCATCTACGATATCACCCGCAGATTACACTAACAATCTCCCCCTTAGTTGGATATTTCTTTCCAAACTTAATGTCTTCTGCCGTCCCGTAGGATAAGTCTATATACAAATGTACAGAGCATAGACCATAGAATAATATCTCCACAAAAATTAACTCCCCTTAATCAAGGAGCTAATCCTAAACAATTATTTATCATAATAAACTAATTTATTTCAAACTTTAAAAAGTTTTCGAAATAAACTAAGTAACCATTAAAAACCATAACCATTGTAGCAAAATATCATCCAAAATTAGCAAAAAAAAAAACATCCTAGCGATTAAGTTATTTAACAAACCACTAAAGTGTTTTAGCAAATATAAACAAAATAAAAGTAAATTGTTTAAGGAACCACCACATCACCAAAATAAAAACATTGTTTGTAGGACCACCACAAAAATAGTCACCCATATGATAAGCGGCAACATAAACTTTCAGGTTTATCAACCTTAAGGTTCAGCCTTTCTTCTTCTTCAAACTCCTCTTCTTCCTCTCCTTCCTCCCGATCTCCTTCCCTATCACTTCCACCATCACTTGGGCCAAAGGCCGGTGGTAGCACCTGCAGTAGCACCACCTCCGAAGTTCCAAGAACAGCAGATCCTCCCCCTGTTTGGGAAGAAATTTCATCAATAAAAGCATCCGTTACCTGCTTAAGCTTAGCCCATCCCTCGGCAAGTTCTCCTATTGCACTTGACTGTTTGTGCAGGAAGTTGAGAACTGTAGCCTTTGGGATTGATGGTCCAGAGTTGCCCAAAAGATTCATCATGTTGTGCGAGAATACTTGCGGCATCAGTTCCTGCAAAAGTATGAGGGGCAACACACTGGGAAGCACTTGGGGTATCACGTGAGATAGCTTGGGAGGAGCGGGGTTGTTTCATCGCATTTGTTCCAAGGAAGATCTTTAGTATACCTTTTACCCTTTTGAGTTGTTGATCAACGGTATAGTACTCGGGTTCAGTGGTAAAAACATCGGAGGCTTCAATGGGCAAGGATTGAAATACCAAAACTTTGAAGATTAGAGAAGGATAGGGAAAAAGCTAATGTTCACTTCCTTTTTTCTACCCCATGAAGCTAAGTGTTTAAACACTAATCTTCCAAAGTTAATCCTTAAATTTTTACCCAATCTATACAACACATTCGCATGCTCCAAAGTCACAATAGGTTCATTAGTTGTAGGAAGCCAATTGAAGATGCACGGTTGTGTAGTACGAGAATAGAGAGAAGATAATCTAGAAGCATGAAGTTTCTCTTTCAAAGGCCAAGGCTGAGTTTGTTGTGAGTGAGCAATTTTACCATTTCATCTCTATTGACCCTAATGCTCTCATCATCTACATTAGGGAGGCCTAAAACTTTGTTAATCGGGCGGGAGTAAAAGAATAGACTCTTCCCTAACAAACACTTTTCCATATTTAGCAGACCCTTCATCATCCAAATGAGCATGCAAATTGGCAAAGAAATTGCGAATAACACTCTCAACAAAACCGATGCATGATTATTAGCATTAATAAAATTCTGTCCTTTAAAAACCGAACCACTCCTTCCTTTTCCAAGCGACCCTCATCAATGTGCTTCTCTTTTAAAATCCTCTTACTTAGACTATTCAACCAAAGTTCCATATTTTCCTTTTTATAATACTCCAAAGTAAGAAAAGGTTTTGGAAAAGCTTTATCCTCTTCAGTTTGAGTAACCTCATCACCAGAATTATCACTAGAGGAATGTTTAGGAACAGAAGAGGGGGCAAGTGTTACCTCAGATGATATCCTCTTCTTGCTAGCACTTACGGTAGCACTCACGCTTGCCACTTGGCCTTCTTTTTCTGAAAATCAGAGAGAGTCTCCTCTTCATCACCATCTACCCAAGCATCAAATGAGTCCACAGAAGGCTCCTTTTCCTTGTTTGCTTCAAAGTTCTCATCACTCACATGGGGTGAGGATACATCAATAGAGCTTTCTGAGACATCAACTGGATCAAGAGAGGTATTTGAAGTTGCCTTGGACCTGATTGATCTAATGCGATTGGAAGACCTCCTTTTTGCGATTTGGGGAGACAGCTTGGCAGTTGGGGCTTTCCTCTTCCTTTTTGGCTCGGCAGGGATGAGAGTCACTTTAGGAATGCCTTGATCAAACGAGGCATTGGGGCCAGAGGTAGGAACAATTGCCATTGTTGGTGGAGAAGAGCTTGGAGTGATCATTGGGGAAGTTTCCATGGCCATGCGAGATGCCACGGAAGGAGCAATGCTAGGTGAGATGTCCATTTGGTCCATGTGGGAAGGTTCGGTATTGGTATTGGATGGAGATGCCATGGAGATTTGAGGGATTTTTTGGAACGAATTTTTGACCTAGGTTGAGAAGGGAAGAAGACGCTGGAATGAGGTTTAAAGAGGTAGAGGGAGTAACGGTTAGAGAGAGATAATAGGAGACTTAGAGATAAATTAGGAATTTAAGAGAGAGAGACGGTGAGGGAACAAAATAATTAAATTGATTAGACACCCCATCCCATCTAAACTCCTAAAAACCCTCACCTTTAACCCTATCCACTCATTTAACAAAAAACCCTAACCACACAAAGATTTTAAAACCCTAACCAACTCAAGGATAAAACACGGTTACAAAATTTAAAAAATAAAATTTTTTTTTTTTTTTTAAGTAAAAACGTAAAAAACAAAAAATAAGTAAACTAAATAATTTGTAACTAAGCCCAAAAAATTATATGCACAAAATAAATAAATAAGGGTTAGTTACTTTAATTAAGTTTACCAAAAATAAAGGAAACTTGTTGAAGACGTTTTCAAAATCGTAAACTCTTTAATTAAAAAGACTTTCAGATTTTGAGAATTTAATCAACAATATTTCGAAAATAAGAAAATAAAAAACTAATATAGCACACACTATTGTGTTAAGGCAATGATGGTAACACGTAGGATAACACATATGATATAAAACCCCTTGATAAATATTTTTCATTTTCAAGCATTTCAAGCATAACAAGCTTAGCCATTTTCAGGCACTTCAGGCATAACAAGCTGAGCATTTTTCATGCACTTTAGGCATTATATGCCTATATATATCATTTTTTAAGTACATTGCTTGTTAAACACATCTCAATACACTTCTTTAAACAAGAAAGCATCGTAGTAACGAGCTCCGTGCTTCAAGTTATATTTCAAGTGTAGAGACCAAGTGATCTATGCCTTTCAAGTAGGGTACACTGTAGTAGCGAACTCCATGTCCCTAATACTTAGCATAAATCACCTCATACCTTCTCATTGGCAAGAGTACATCGTTGCAGCGAACACCGTGCCCCGAGCTCGAGAGAATAGTATGGATAAATGCCTTTGTCTTTTATTTATCAAAAAGAAAATATTAGTGACTTTGTCACTTTAAGCATATGAAGGGGAATGATATCAGACGTGCTAACCTAAATAATAACCTACCATAACAAAAAGGTCAGCATGTGCCACAGCTAGAACTAAGCTAGCTAGATTTAAACAAATAATAAAGTATTTTTTTTTTTTAAGTAAATAAGCAAAGAAAGAAGAAAAAAAAAAAAAATACACTAATATACAAGTGTTACCCTAAGTGATAACATCACACAGGAGTAGCACAGACGAAACAGACTTCGAGAGATTACAAAGACCAAGAGATCTTTTCAAACTAGAAAATCTCTCGTGGTCTAAGGCCTCGTAAAGATGTCAGCCAGTTGATACTTAGTATCAATATGATCAATATTAATTAGGCCTTTATCTACCATATCTCTAAGAAAATGATGACGTATGTCAATGTGTTTGGTACGGGAATGTTGAACTGGGTTTTTTGAAATGTTGATAGCACTCAGGTTATCACAGTACATAGTCAAAGAATTACTCTCTAGGCCATAGTCATCTAACATATGTTTTAGCCAAATAAGTTGTGAACAACAACTACCCAGTGCCACATACTCGGACTCGATTTGTGGAGAGAGAAACACAATTTTGTTTACGACTCATACCATGAAACTAAATTGTTGCCCAAGTAAAAAAACCCCCACTAGTACTCTTCCTATCATCCATATCCCCTGCCCAATCTGAGTCACTAAAGCCAACCAAATTGGTATTAGTATCCTTACTAAACCAAATCCCTAATTCACTTGTTCCTGAAACATATTTAATTATCTTTTTGACAGAATTAAGGTGAGAGACTTTAGGATTGGCTTGATAACGTGCACAAACACACACGCTGAACATGATATCAGGACGACTAGAAGTGAGATAGAGAAGGCTACCAATCATTGAACGATAAAGAGTAGGATCAACATCCTCACCTACTTGATCTCTACCAAGTTTGAGAGAAGAACACATGGGGATTTTTGAACTTTTTGCTCCTTCCAACCCAAATCTTTTTACTAGGCTCTTTGCATACTTGCTTTGTGAAATGAATATTCCTTCATTTGATTGTTTCACCTGCAAGCCTAGAAAGAATGTTAACTCTCCAATCATGCTCATTTCAAATGTTGATGTCATAGCCTCTACAAAATCTTTTAAACACGTTTGAGAAGTAGAGCCATAGACTATGTCATCAACATAGATTTGAACAATGACTATTTCTTTGCCATGCCTTAGGATAAATAAGGTCCTATCTCGCTTCACCTCTTGTGAATCCATATTCAAGTAAGAAAGAGGTTAAGCGACCATACCATGCACGTGGAGCTTGTTTCAAGCCATATAAAGCTTTATCAAGTCTATATACATGGTTTGGTAGATTAGGATCTTCAAATCCTTTTGGTTGTTCAACAAAAACTTCTTCTTTTAAATAACCATTTAAAAAGGCGGCTTTAACATCCATTTGAAACAAAGTAATTTTTAGAAAATAAGCTATAGCCAAGAGGAGTCTTATGGATTCTATTCTAGCAACGGGAGCAAAGGTCTCATCAAAGTCAACACCTTCAATTTGGGTGTAACCTTGTGCTACGAGACGAGCTTTGTTCCTAACAATATTTCCTTGCTCATCTGATTTGTTTTTGAAAATCCATTTAGTACCAATAACATTTGTATTACTAGGACGTGGTACTAAACACCAAACTTCATTACGAGCAAATTGGTCAAGTTCCTCTTGCATGGCTTGTATCCAAAAATTATCTTTTAAAGCTTCAAATATTTTTGGGTTCTAAAGAAGAAACAAAACAGGAATATTTTACCTTTGTGGTATGTGGTGGACATACACACATACCTTGCCATTTCACGGTCACTAAAATGTCCTTTGTTCCTTGTTTGTACCCCTTCACTAGCTTCTCCAATAATTTGAGAGGAAGGATGGTCTCTTTTGATCCTAGCTGGTGGATCCCTTCTCAAGTCTTCATGCACATGATCATCATCTCGACTGTTCATCCTTTTCGCTTGCCGGATTGGTCTTGGGTGATACCGAGATGCTATCCCATCAGCTGGCAACACTTTGTGCCAAAGACTGGGTATCACTTACTTGATTTTGATTCTCCAGTTCTTCCAAAGCAATATTAATGGAGATTCCTGTACTCCATCACCTCGTAACACTTGCTAAATCATCAAAAACAACGTTAATTGATTCCCGAATGGTTTTTAACCTAAGGTTATAAAACCCTATATGCTCGACCCGTCCCGAGCATACCCAAGAAATATAGCCTTATCACTTTTAGAGTCAAATTTAGCTAAGTAATCCCGATCATTTAGAACATAACACACACACCCAAATGTATGAAAATAATGAACCTTTGGTATCCTACCATTCAAAATTTCATAAGGTGTCATTCTAGTACCAGTGTCTTAGAAAACCCTATTGGCCGTGTGACAAGCCGTGTTTATGGCCTCAACCCAAAATCTTTTTGAAATTCTTTTTGAAAACAACATCACACGTGCCATCTCAAGTAAGGTCCTATTTTTCCTTTCACCACCCCATTTTGTTGAGGTGTTTTAGGAGCAGAAAACTCATGTTTAATTCCTTTTAATTCACAAAAGTAAAGAACAATGAATTATCAAACTCCGTTCCATGATCGACCTTATTCGCATGATAAGAGCAAAAACATGTTTTTGATTTTAGCATGTAAGACTTTAAACTTTTCAAAGTTTCGATTTTTCTTTTAAAAAATATACCCAAGTAAATCTAGAAAAATCATCAACTATTACAAAAAGTATATTTCTTACCTCCTAAACTGCCTACCTCAACCGGACCCATTAAATCCATATGCATTAATTGAAAACAAAGGCGTTGTCCCCAGAATACTCCTCATTATGTTGGGTAGCACTATGGGTAGCACGTGTTTGTTTACCTTTTAAACAATCTTCACATATGATTTTTGTACTAATGTCCAGACTAGGTATACCTCTTATAGCTTCAAGATTAATGAGTTTCACAATGTTACGAAAATGGACATGACCCAACTTTTGATGCCATAAGGTAGCATCATCAACCCTCACAGAATGACACACTTGTTTATCCTCAACAAGATAACAGTTATTACTTGACCTAGTACCAGTCATAACACAGCTTATTGGAACAATCAAAGACTTCTACAAGTGTTTTTATTGAATTTTACTTCAAGGTTGTCATCACAAAGTTGGCTAATACTAATTAAATTAGTTACCGAGTCCATCAACATGCAAAACATTTTTCAAGCGGAAATCCAGGTACATTTAATACGCCTTTTCCTACTATATTACTTTTGCCACCACCACCATATGTTACACTACCACCTTGAATAGGTTCATATTCCTTTAAAAATATTTTTGTTCCAGTCATATGACGAGAACAACCACTATCAAAATACCATGAACCTTCAACATTAGTTTTTAAAGCAGCAGTATACAAAAGATCACAAATCAGTTAGACTTAGGTTTCCATACTTTCCTACTTTGATAATTCTTCTTCTCGATCGTAGGTGATATCTCGACGTGCTAGGCAACACTTCGTGTATCACACAGAACCGGACTGCTTTCTTTAGAAGAGTTTTACAATCAATTTTCAAATGTCCAAGTAGAGTAACAAGTAGTTACATATTTTTACCTTGTCGAAGACTTATCGAGGAAGATATTTGTTCAACATGATCTCTTTCTTTAACAAAAATTAACTTATCTTCTGTATTAGACAAAGTAGATGTAATAGCATTTAAAGACTCTTGAAAACCCATACCTGCCTTGAGTGGTTTGGACAACCCAAGAATTGCATCTAACTTGGTAGAACTCGTATTGAGTTTCTTGAATGTTGTCTCGGCAAGAGTAAGTTTGCTCTTGACTTTGTCCAGCTCCACATCCTTCTTTGTGAGTTGAACTTCCAATCTAGTCAAGCCATCAGTTAGGTCTTGAACATCTTTGGACAGAGAGATCACCTTCTTGTTCTCTTTCTTCCATTCATCCACCAATTCTTTGCAAAGGTTCTTAAGACCACAAATGAGTTCATCCTTGCTGAACTCCTTCTCATCTTGTGAACAACCCGCATCCATGTTAACAACCCACAAAACAAACAGCATTTATCAAATTTAAATCTCGTATACCCGTTGGATGATATCTCGTGTGCTATCCCATTTTGGATATCACCTGGGGTATCACCGATGCAATCCGAGTCACAGCTTTGTGACCAGCATTGCCGTTTGATCTCGAAACTTCCCAGATTGATTGGTCTCCTCATCCTCATTGTCACCGAGAGAAACCCATAGGTTCTTTCCCATCTTCCTTAGAGTGTTAGCACACTCATTTGAGTAATGACCCCATCCAGAGCAAGCATGACATTGGATTGTTTCAAGGTATTTTGGATCAGATCTCGGATTGATCTCGATGATGCTCTCCTTATGGGACCACCTTTCGAGTAGATGGAAATGTCCTCTTGGGCATTGAATTGTACACCTTGGCTTGTTGCTCTTTAGCCTTTACCTGCACATTTTCTTTGTTAAATTTTCTCACCATTGAGTTATATTTCCTCGTAAGTAAGGCAACACCGGCATCTTCACCTAATTCCTCAAAAATTTCGTCATCCTCATTAGTTGAACCACTAGAGGATTGAACTTTTAATGCAACACTCTTGCCCTTAGAAGCTTCACTTTGCTCGGCAAGGTTTGACTCAAAATTTTTTAAAATGCTCATTAAGGAATTGATATCCATTGTAGAAAGATTGTGAGCCTCTTCTATAGATGAAACTTTTATATTAAAACGCCAGGGAGAGTTCTAATAGCCTTTGAAACCAATTGTTTGTTTGTAAAAGGTTCACCTAAAAGTTGACACTCATTAGCAATGTCAAATAGTTTTTCAAAATAAGAGGAAATGGTATCACTTTCACCCATTCTCAACCTTTCAAATTTGCCGCAAGACCTCCGAGTTTGTTTTCACGCACACTAGAATCACCTTCACAAAACCTTTGTAAAATATCCCAAGCTTCTTGAGCTGTGGAACTATTTTGAATAAGTTTAAAAATATGCATGTCAACCCCCTCAAAGATAGCATTAAGAGCTTTCTCATTATAGTTAGCTAGAGTGATCTCTTCATTCGTCCACTCACCTTCAGGTTTAACTCGAACATCACCATCCTCATCGGGAGGTAAGAGTGGAAGAGAGTACCCATGAACTATAGATCGCCATGCTCGAAGACCAATTGATTTGATATGCGAGCGAAGGCAAATTTTCCAATATGCATAATTCGAACCATCTAAAACAGGAAGACGTTTTTGGTTTGGATTTGCAGGATCAAAAGCCATGATAAAGAGGACCAAACACTTAGTATCGTCAAGTGAGAGGCTCTGATACCAATTGAAATTGTCACGGCTTGAATCACAAGTGATATCCAAGGTGATAACAGCACCAATGATAGCACTTGGGATGGCACACACACACACTTCGAAAATAAAACAATTTTGTAAAAGAGTTTGCAGCGGAATAAAAACACCAAAATTGTTTTTCTCAAGTTATATAAATATAACTTGAGAGTGCCTCTTAGGCAAGACTTTATAATCACTATGAATGAAGTTACAAAGCCGAAAGTTCCCTATAGCTATATCTATTTTACGCTCTATGGAACAAGAGATAAAGAACGGAATCCTATCCTAGCCTTCACACACCTTGATACCAAAGTAATCAAGTGTGAAATTACAAGGGAGAAAGGATTAAAAAGAACCAAACAAAGAACTCTATCTCTAAGCTTTTCGAAGGTGTGAATGTGAAATAATTGGCATGTCTTCAAATAAACCTTCCAAGCTTATTTATAGTCTTCAAATACTTGGAAGGCTACTCCAATAACAGCCTTGGGGGCTTTGGTCTTGCACGTGGAGGAAGTGTAGGGAGAGTGGGTTAATTTGTTTCCACAATTCTAGCTCCCACTTCCTATTTTGTAGCAACCGAGTTGTTGAATCCTCAAGCCATGCTTCCACGCCTTGTACTCCCTTGCTTTATCATCCTTGTACCTCTTCTATAACTCAGCAACAACCTTTGACAAAGTCCACATACATGTTGTTGTTGAATGCCAAAATTACGAATTAATACATAAAATGTATTAATTCATTTCTTCCAATTTCCACATGTGTCTAGCTCCTTCTTTGATGCTATTGCACCCTGAAATATAATCATAAACCATAGACTATACAGACCATATTAGCACGTTAGTCCATTAAATAACAAACAAGAAATATACAACTATATAATTTTCAGTCCAGGAAATCATCTGTGATATCACTTGGGAAATCATCTACGATATCACCTGCAGATTACACTAACATCCTCGGCATAGAAAGATAAAAGAAGAGTAACTCAAGTGTCATGCCGAGGAACCTTCCTCGGCCTAATGACCCAACATGGAAAAATCATCCAAGACCTATGTATGAGTCACCTTCCTTGGCATAGAGAGATAAAAATAATGGTAACTCAGCATCATGCCGAGAAACCTTCCTCGGCCTAATGCCCAAACTTGTAAAATTTACAAGTAATCAAGACCGAACGAGCCTTCTCGATCCAATCAACTCAAGTCATAAATGACGAAAGGAGTTACCTCGGCTTTCCAAGACAGTTTGATACTTGTGCAAACATAAAACATACATTCAACGAAAAGCATTCAAACCAAAATAGTTTATATCAAAGCATAAAGTGAAGATGATGTGGAATTGAGAAAGGGCCTTGTATTAATATGGAAAGTTGGAAGTACATAAAAGCCTTACTCTATTACATCATAATGAAAAATTACTAGTCCTCAAAAGGCCTAACGAGATACTCCTAGTCGGTAGTCGAGTACAGAATTATTACTAATCAGTTTGGGCTTCAGCTTGAGCTCCCTCATTCGGCTCAACAACGGCTTCAGTTCCCTCGGCATTAGCCTCCTTGTCAGAACTTAGGACCTCGTCCTCGACCCTTTCAATTATGGCATTGATATTTTATGGATCAAGGGGAGGAGGAATCCAAGTAGGACGGTCAGCCCGAGCATCAATGGCGACAATCACTTTGAGGGAGTTGTCTAAAAAGGGGACAAGGTAGTGAAGAGACCGAGTAGTATCGTCGTATGGATACTGGCAGATTAGTCGGGCAAGCACCTCTAGGTCGAGGTTGAGAGACGTATCGGCCATGGCCCTCCTGGCCAAATGTAAATACCCATCGGTGTACATTGTGGTCGTCTTCTCAGCCACTGCCTGTTTAAAAGCCAAATTGGACTTAAAACGAGCAATGACACTTACCTCCCTATATGGGATGCTTGCCTCCATCTTTTTCAGCCGGGCAGCAACAGCTTCCTCGGCCTTTTTCACAGCCTCAGAAGCCTCAGCTTTTTCCTTCTCCAGCTCAGCCTTCATCAGCTTGACCGCCTCATCAGCACGGGTTAATGCCTCTTTGGCAACCCTTTCCTCTTCTACGGCTTTAGCCCTGGCCTCTTTAAAGGCATAAGCACAGAGGCTCTTCATCAGCTCCACGGCTTTTTTCAGATTGGCCTTGTCCTTCTCAGCCTTCTTTTCAAGTTTCTGGCCATGGACTTCAGTAGCCTTAAATTTGATGGCCTCCTAGGCCGTGATAGAGGCAAACTACACGTAAGAAAAGCAAAATGGTTAGAAAAAGTACAAATATGAAAGACAGGAAAGAATAAAGAAAGTTGACAAGGTTACCTCGCTCAGAAGGAGACCCTTCCTGTTTACCAAATAATCCATGGTCGGCTTGCCCGCGATCATCTACTCCTAGTACTCCTCATTGAAAGAATGATGAAGAACAGCCCATCCTACCCTCAGGTGGGGACCCTTATGTGTAGTCAGATCAAGGCCCCTAAGAGGGAGGGTTTGTCGAGCATCACTCACGAACTGGTCGGCCTCATCATAAGTTTTTATATGCCGAGCAGTAAGGGAGGTGGAGGAAGAGTCAATACAAGGTCTTTTAGAGGAGCCTTCTACCTCGACTTCATTCCTCGGCTTCTTTAGGGTTGGAACCCTTTCCCCAGCATCTGCCCCACCAGCTTCAGATTGGTCGGTCTGCATAAATGCCTCATCGGCTTCAGCATTGGGTACATGGGAGGTCTGTCCCTCCCCGACCTGGATTGCCTGGCCCTCCTCGGTCTCTTCAGTGGTGGCCTCAACTCCCCCAATCGGATTTAAAGGCAAGACCCCAGCTTTTTTAGAGGCCAAGACGGCCTGCCTCTCTGTGGCATCTGCCTGCCTTTTATTTTTAGCCGAAGAGCGGGATGTCCTATTCTTCAACCTGGCTAATTGTTTGGGATCAGTATACTCCTCTTCCATTTGTTTGATCTGCGCCTGAGTTAAATCTGAAAAAGGAAAGAAAGGCCAGTCAGCAAAGGATAGAAGACTATGTAGCAGTTAAATACGAGAAGGAAAAGAAACATTACAATTGGGTAAATCATCAACGGTCAAGCAGCGATTTTCGTAGAGCTTGCACAGGTCACACTCGTCATGGAAGACTAAGCCGGGGTGTACCCTCCAATCGGGATATCTATTCCCCCTAGACACGGGAGCCATGGGCACTAAACCATCTAAAGGGCCAAGCATAATGTCAACTTGAACGTAATATCTATGGTCAGCCTCTAAGGTCGACTAGCACAGGGTGCCCACATCGGCCAATTGCCTCAACCTTTCAATCAACCGATTACTCCATTCAGGCCTCCACACCTGCTTGGGAATGGGATACTTGTAGGGAGAGGTAAACTCCCAGCCTTGCCGACTCTCTGCCCGGATCACATGGTTATTCCACCAAGACACTTTGCTCATCATGGGGAAAATTAATTTGGGTTTGTTGGGGTCACTCCTAATCACCACAAGATGGGAATCCTCTTTGTAACTTACAATGAAAAAGTGGTGGAAGGCAGACTATCAAGGTTCGAAACCTAAGCTACGGCAGAGAACGATGAAGCCAGTGAGGACCCTCACGGCGTTGGCACCAAGCATAGCTGGGACAACTTGCATATCCTCAAGAAACTCGTTTATGAATGGATCTAAAGGGAGACGAAGAACAAATTGAAATTGTTTAAAGAAAAAGTGGACATGGTTCAAGGAATACATAAAGTCCTTCATGGCCTCCTCATCCTTAAGGGGGGACATAACTGAGGCGGTACTCCTCCCTAGACACCCCATACATGGAGAAGCAACCCGAATGCCCTTTATGGCTACCATATCCAAAACCTTAGGCTCTACCAAAGGACCAATGGGCCATGGTTGATGCTACGTCTGACAGAGATAATCCAAATTTTGACGAGGTATTAAAGCCCTAGAACTGACGTTGATTATCCTAGCCGTTTTAGGATAGACGGGTTAATGTTGATTCACCCAATATCGTCGTGATCCATGGCTTTACTGAGATCCTTGATCACATCAACATGTACTATCTGAAGTACGACCATCTGGAGCGACCTCCATTATTGGGTAAGGTTACGAAGACCAAGCTGAAATTATTTAAAGAAAAAGTGGACATGGTTTAAGGAATACATAAAGTCCTTCATGGCCTCCTCGTCCTTAAGGGGGGCATGCCGGGGACATAACTG
The DNA here is from genome assembly GCA_022495995.1 of Adenophora triphylla var. japonica. Taxonomy (NCBI): domain Eukaryota; kingdom Viridiplantae; phylum Streptophyta; class Magnoliopsida; order Asterales; family Campanulaceae; genus Adenophora; species Adenophora triphylla. Next base: position 32,208 of record JAFEMH010008087.1, on the reverse strand, counting down.
AGGCGGTACTCCTCCCTCGACACCCCATACTTAGAGTAAAGCTCTTCTAACATGGGCTCACCAGCCTTAATGGGTTTGGGTCTAGGAATGTATATCTTACCTAAGCTTGTTCTACCCCGACCTCTTCCTCGGCCACCAGATTTCTTTTCCTCTGAAAATGTATCAACAATCCTTGTCGATGTAGAAGGAACACTTCCTCTTCCCGTCATGGCTGCACACAAAAAAAAAAAGAATCAAAGGGTTATTATTTGGCCAAGGCATATGAAAGACGAGGAAGAGGAAGAGCATCCCTCCTCGTCCTATAAACTAAAACCTAGGAGGGAACCTTACCCAACAATGGAGGTAGCTCTAGATGGTCGGACTTCAGATAGTACATGTTGATGTGATCAAGGATCTCGGTAAAGCCATGGATCACGATGATATTGGGTGAATCAACATTAACTCGGTCTATCCTAAACCAGCTAGGGTAACCGACGTCAGTTCTAGGGCTTTGATACCTCGTCAAAATTTCCCCTTTCTCTGCCAGACTTAGCATCAGCAATGGCCCATCGGTCCTTTGGTAGAGCCTAATGTTTTGGATATGGTAGCCATAAAGGGCATTCGGGTTGCTCCTCCATGTTCTTTCCATTTTAATACGAGGGAGACATAGATTGCTCAAGAAAAGCTTTAAGAACAACAATGGCGATTTTGAAGTAACCCACCAAGAAGGAACACCAAATTCCAGAAATTCATAATAAAATGCAGAAAATAACGAACAAAGGAAGAAATTATACCTTACATCGAATTTTGATGAAGAATGAACGGATGGAATCGAGTACAATGGCACAAATATGGGCCATGGAGTCACGAAATCAAGAACACGAAAATGAAGTTTAACCCTTGCTAATTCTCTCTCAAGGTTTAAGGGTGATAAAAGATTGGAATTGAAAAGGGTTTAGGCTTTTATACCCAAATCAGAAAGAGGGTACGGGTCAAGACCGGATAAAGGCCGGGTAAAGGCACCCCCTTTCTCATCCCATTTAATGCCTTAGTGGGTTCCCGAGGTGACAGTCAGACTTCGACAGACACGCCCCATCATTGTATGAATTAACCGGCAGAATATGAAGTGCCTCGTGACACGTGGAAAGCCCGTTTAAATTAGTTTAAGATGAGGTAGATCACTACTTCCTCCTCGGCATAGCCGAGCTAGGAAGTCGGGGGCCACTGAACAGTATAAACCGAGGTACGAACGTGGATCCGTGACCGGGCAAGGCCCAATGAATTGGGCCCAAAATAAAATTCATACAAGTCTCAATTACGAAAAAAGGGAATGGGTTTTCCCTACCTTTGCTCGTCATGCCTCCTCGTCATTTTCCCTATGTCGAACTAGACATAGCAGGTGCATAATGACTAAGGCCCAACCAGGATTCTATACCGACAAAGCATCATCATCTAGGTCGAGGAAGACATCCCTCCAAGGCCGAGCAAGGCTTCCCTTGAAGACGAGGAGACCCTCCTCGGTTATCAACAAAGCAGAAATGGGCTTTCCCATTCTCCACTTCTCCTCTTCGGCATAATCTAAGCCGACCAAGCAATACAAGCCAAGGAGATCCCTCACCGACGCACGTGCAGAATACATATTCTAATCCTACTCAAAAAAGGTTTGTGAACAGTTATAATCCTCTTAGGATTATAACCTTATCTCACATGAATTCTCATCCAATAAGGACTGGACAGTTATAATCCTTCTTTGAGTAAAATCTTATCTCCACGAATTACTATTCAACAAGGATTATACAATGCTATGCCTATATATACAAGACATAATTCACATTATTTTGGTAACACATCTTTTGACTCTAAACTCTTGTCAATTGATTTCTCTCTCTAAACCCAAATACTTACTTCCACGTCGGAGGGCCTTCGCCGGTGAAGTCCCGGCTAAGTTTACGTTTTTGTTCATCTTTTTCAGGCTATTCAATTGCAAGGATACAGCCTGCTGCTGAATTTGGGCTGATTCGAACGTTTTTGACATCATCAGAAATATTATTTCGAGACAAAAGAGTATCTAATAAATAAAAAAGGCTTCTTAAAAAATGTAATTATGGAGCCCAAATAATAAAATTGAAATATTATTTCGAAAAGAAAGTGTATCGAATAAATACAAAAGCCCTCTCTAAAAAATGAAAGTACAGAAAACAAATTAAACAAAAGATGGGCAATGGTTCGAGCCGGGGACGCAAAGGTGGAGAGGATCAAAGTGGCAATTGCCTCTTCCACTAATATATAGACATGTCGAAACGGTTTCGGTTTCCGATTTCGGAACCGCTGGTTCCCGGTTATCGAATAGCCGAAACCGTATTCGAACCATATTAATCCGGTTCCCGGTTCTATCCGTCGGTTCCGGTTCCAGTTTCAACGGTTTCACCGGTTCCATCACCATCTAACTTTCTTTTTTTTCACTTGGGAGTATGTTTTTGGAAAGAATGAGAAGTGGACAAAATTTGGTTAGTATATTATAGTCTATATTACAACATTTATCTAAATTCTAGTCTAATTTAAATAAAACAACATTACACTACAAGTACAAATACTAAATAAATGCTAAATACTACATTTAACTTACCTTGATCAATCGCCGGTTCTCGGTTCCTGGTTTCGGTTCCCGATTCCGGAATCGCCGATTCCCGGTTCCGCCGGTTCCTCGGTTCCCAATATGGTGGATTCGTATTCAAACCGTTTCAATTCGGTTCCTGATTACGTTCAGTTCCCGGTTCTGGCAATTCCCGGTTCTCGCCGGTTCTCGATTCCGATTCTATCCGCCGGTTCCGTCGATTCCCGATTCTATTTGGACATGCCTACTAATATACCCAGGTCATTATCTCTTTATTCCGTGTAAATATATATATTGATAACGAAAAATATTTGGGGCCCTAAAATTGCCCTATTTTTTGGGGGCAATAAGTGGCGGCTTTCTTGTCCTACCCTTAGGGCTGGGTCTGACTTTATAAGTATGAAAAATAAAGTAAAATATAGAAAGTTAATAAAGAATAGTAAGTGGACATGATTGTTATTGTGATTATAGCAAATGAGTCTCATTATTTATTTTAATAATAAAACAAATCAAGAACCATCTGAGACAAACAAAAAAAAAAACAATCTTTAATCGAAGCAAAGGGGGTATTAGAGAAGAGAATATGGAGGGAACATTGAAGAAAATGTATTTTTTTATAATTTTTCTCCTATCATTTTCAAACTGTGAAAAAATATTATCTATAGATATATAATAATAAGGTTGTGGTAATTAATGGGGGTTTGAGGGGCATTTTCGTCATTTCACACCGTGACAAACATGTAATTATTTCGGCTGAAAACAAATGTGGCAAAATGTGATTGGGTGGTTATTTTTTTTTATAAATTTGGACACGTGCCGGCCATTTGATGAAGGGTGTTATTGTCTTTTCCATGGCGCGTGTGCTTCACGCGCCGACAATAGAGCGTGAAGGCAGATGAAATTTTCTTTGTTTGTTTTTTTTGCCACGTGTTTGGCTGGTAGGATTTTGGTTTTTTTTTCAACCCATTTCTTTTACCTAAATTATTTTATAATAAATTAATTTTTTTTAATTTTTTTTACACCAAAATTCATAATTTTTTTTATCTTTTAATAGAGATTATTTTCATTTAATTTGGACACATAATTTTTTTTTAAATATAAATTTCTTAATCATCCTTTGTTAATTTTCCTTTTTAATTTGTCAATATCTTTTTTGTCAAAATTAATTAAGTGTGAAGTATTTTTTTTAATTATAAATGATAATGATAATAATAATAATTTTACTAATTATAAAAATAATGAATATAAAATAAAATAAAAGTGATGGGGTATAGGATAATGAGTTTGAAGGGGTAATATGGTTATTGAATTTATTTTAGTTCGATACATCAAACAATTTATTTAATTTATTTGAAAAAATTGAAGCATAGTAAATAAAGTATTAATAAAGGCTAATATCGGGAAAGATGATCATCATTTTTTTAATAAATTTGGACACGTGTCGGTTTCTATTTAATAAGTGGGATGGGGTAATATGATTATTGTGTTTATTTTAGTTCGATATATCAGACAATTTATTTAATTTTTTTTTAAAAAAAAAATCTTTGAAGCATAGTAAATAAATTATTAATAAATTTGTCTATTTTTCAATTCTTCTAAAAAAATTGTGTATTTATAAAGACGAATATTGGGAAAGATGGACATCAAACAATTTCTTTATTTTATTTAAAAAAAATGAAGCATAGTAAATAAAGTATTAATAAAGATGAATATCGGGAAAGATGGTCATCATTTTTTAAATTTTGATTGAAGTGCATGTCAATATTCTAAGAAATATAGGTAATATAAATTGGTTTTTTTAAAAGAGGGTGAGGAAGAAGTGGGTTGGGTTTGATGAAGGAGTGGAGGGTTTGGGAATTTTTTTTTTCATTTAACACAATTGTTAGTAATTTTTTGATTTTGATTTTTATTCTCAAAATTAAATAAGTTAAATTGAAAATAAATATCAAAATTATGTTCATGATGAGTTAATGTAAATAAATATGACATATTGTTTTCTAATTTTTATAATTTTTTCTCTTTTTTTTTTCTTTCAATATATGTACTTATATAGTATTGTTTTCTTTACCATTTAATGTTGGGTTTTGATGAATGTGGGTTTGGGTTTCTATTTAATAAGTGAGATGTGGTAATATGGTTGTTGTGTTTATTTTAGTTCGATATATCAAACAATTTATTTTAAAAAAAAATCTTTGAAGCATAGTAAATAAAGTATTAATAAATTTGTCGATTTTTCTATTCGTCTCAAAATATTGTGTATTTATAAAGACCAATATCGGGAAAGATGGTCATCATTTTTAAAATGTTGATTCAAGTGTATGTCAATATTATAAGAAATAAAGATAGTATAAATTTGTATTTTAAAAGAGGGAGGGGAAGAAGTGGGTTATGTTTATGATGAGTTAATGTAAATAAATATGATATATTGTTTTCTAATTTTTAATTTTTCCTCTTTTTTTTTCTTTCAATATACTCCCTCCGTCCATTTACATACTTCACACTTTCTATTTTGGGCGTCCACTTACTTACTTCACACTTTGTTTCTTTCCTAAAATGAAAACTTTATATTATTAAAATATTAACCCTACCCCACTATAATTTACTATTCCCTCCACTCATTCTCTCTCCTACATTATTTTAATACTCACAACACCATTATAATTTACTATTCTCTCCACTCGTTCTCTCTCCTATTTTACTTTCACACTCACAACACTTTCAATATAATACTTCCTCCTTAATTTACGTGAGTACAGTAACCGTGAACTAACAAAATGGACGGAGGGAGTATGTACTTATATAGTATTGTTTTCTTTACCATTTAATGTTGGGCTTGAAAATTATGCTAAATGGAGATAGTTACTCCTATTAATAATAATCTATATATATATATATATATATATATATATATATATATATATATATATATATATATATATATATATGGGGGATTTTGATGAATGTGGGTTTGGGTTTCTATTTAATAAGTGAGATGTGGTAATATGGTTGTTGTGTTTATTTTAGTTCGATATATCAAATAATTTATTTAATTTTTTTAAAAAAAAAATCTTTGAAGCATAGTAAACAAAGTATTAATAAATTTGTCTATTTTTCTATACGTCTCAAAATATTGTGTATTTATAAAGATCAATATCGGGAAAGATGGCCATCATTTTTAAAATTTTGATTGAAGTGTATGTCAATATTATAAGAAATAAAGATTGTATAAATTTGTATTTTAAAAGAGGGAGAGGAAGAAGTGGCTTGGGTTTGATGAGGAAGTAGGGGTTTGGGGAAATTTATTTTCATTTAATGAAATTGTTATTATTTTTAGGATTTTTATATTTCTTCTAAAAAGTAAATAAGTTACATTGAAAATAAATATCATAATTATGTTCATAATTTTTTAGATGTACGAACATGAGTTAATGGAAAGTTTCAGTTTGAATAAGAATGATATTAATTTTTTGTTCTTATTTAAAAAATTCTCTTTATCAAAAAGAAATAAAATATCACCTTTTTTTTAACTAGATTTCCAATCTTCACCTTTTTTTTTTTTTTTCTAATTTCAATAACTTATTTCGTATGTGATAAACATGTTCGTGTGTTTTATTTACTTTTTTAAATGATAAAATACTACAGAATTGTATATAGAGAAATGCATATTCCTTATGATATTTGTTTTATTCCTATTTTATTATTTTCTAATTTTTATGTACTGACAATGTAGTCTTTAAGAAAGTATTCCATAATGTATAAATGAATTGAGTTTTTGGTTTATTTTAGTTCAATTTTTGTCTTTTGAATATATAGTAACGCTCCATGCATCGCACGGGAGTCAATCTAGTTGCATGAAAATTAAGATTGTAGTGCTTATTTTGTCCCACAATTTGCATTACTTTATTTATCTGTCCCATTTAAAAATGTATAGAATTTTATTTTTGATATTATATTTAAAAAAACACACTCGCAAAATGAAAATATTTTATTACTCTTTATTTATAAAATTCACTTAATATACTTACAATAACTATTCATTAACCATTCCTTATCTCACGTTCTCTCACATATCTCATTTTTTATACTTACAACATTTACACTTCTATTAATTTCCGTGAAAATCTAATTTTGTTTATTTTCGAGTGGGACAAAAAGAGTAAATGTTACCTATTTCACCTTTTTGGCGTATCAAATAAAAGTTATTATTCTAAAATAAAATCTTAATAGTACTTATTTTAACAATTAAATCCACTTGCCCACTAACAACAATAATCCACAACCCCCCCCCCCCTCTTTCTTTTCTATTTTAATTTTTATAATCACAACACTAACTCCACTATTAAAATTAATATTACTTCACTTTAATTCATGCATATTCAATTTTGAGTGCGTCTGCTGAGAAACGCGTTTCTCCATAACTATGGAGAAACGTGTTTTTCATAGCCAGAAGCTTTACATTTGATAACCAGAAAAAAAAAACCCAAGGCCAAGACCAAAAGCTTCTGGATATCCAGAAGCTTTGCATTTGATAGCCAGAAGCTTTGCAGTTGATATCCAGAAGCTTTGTATTTGATAGCCAGAAGGATGTGAAATGTATATCCAGAAAAAAAAAAAACCCAAGGCCAAGACCAAAAGCTTCTGGATATCCAGAAGCTTTGCATTTGATAGCCAGAAGCTTTGCAGTTGATATCCAGAAGCTTTGTATTTGATAGCCAGAAGGATGTGAAATGTATATCCAGAAACTGTTAGGTGCATATCCAGAAAACTGTTAGGTGCATATCCAGAAATGTGTTAGGGCATATCCGGAAATTGCTATTGAAGGTTTTCGGATATCCGAAAACCTTCAAATGTATATCCAGAAATATTTTGAAGGTTTCTGGATATTCATTTGAAGGTTTCTGGATATCACTTTCATAGGTTTCTGGCTATCTAGCTCATTGTCGCGCGACATGTCGGGACCCGTTTCTCCATAACTTATGGAGAAACGCGTTTCTCCCTAGATTTTGTGTTCAATTTTAGCAGCCTTTACTAGGGACGGAAGGAAGGAACATAATATTATAATGTTAAGTTTGTGAATATGAATAATGTGATAGGAATTATTAGCGGAGTAGTGTGTAGTAAGAATGCTAGTTGATGTGAGTATGATAATTGGGTTCTACTAATTAAAAAATATTAAAATCTTTCTATTTAAAAACATGAAATAACTTGAAATAATTATTTTGAGGCAAACTGCAATTTGACTACCCATATTTTACCATTAATTGTAGTGTGGTTCCAGTGTAGTTTTTGCGAACCCCAAGCCAACATTATCAATTTTGTTGTAATTCAATGTAGTTGAAAACTAATTTTAGTTAAAAAAAAAAACAGTCATGTGTCATGCACTTATATTTTAAGGGGTGAATGACATTTCACATGCCACGATTTATTCCTTTTGAACCCTTGTTCCATTACTCCTTCCAAACCCTCCTAAACATTCATCTCCCTCCTCCTCTTCCTTTTCATGTCAACTTCCACTGCAATCCCTCTCACCCATCGACCTCCATGACTTCCCTCTCCCCCACTTGCTCCCATCCCATTCCTCACACCCTCTCACCCTTTCGCCTTCATCTCCTTTCTTCAACAACAACACCAGCGACTTCAATCACCAAGTAGCAACGCCGACGCACTTCCTCCATTATTTCTGGTGACTTACGTTGGAAAAATAGTGAGTTTTGAAGGAAATTAATCCATTAATTTCTAAAGGGTAATTTTGTCAAATTACTTAAGTGGTTTAGTGTGTTTGTGAAATAAAATATTTATTTGTCCAAAATGGTTTTTGGATGAAGTAAATATAAATGCTCAAAGGATTTGGCCCACTTATTGCTAAGAAATTTTGATTTTGTAAATCAAAATTGATTTTGAATTTTACTGAGGTGCTCGGCCGAGCAGAGTGTTAACTCTGCCGAGCATAGCATGTGATGGATGTGGTTTTACACATCCAAAAGATATATTTTCTAGCTTATTTGAGGCTCGAAATCTTGGGAATTTAATATATTTTGTAGTGTTTTGATAGTACAGGGGTTGAAGTGCAATTACTGACAAAACGGAGAATTTGAGCGTACTTTGAAAGTTTGGGATCAAAATGCAATTCTGGAAAATATGGGACAAAACTGACATTTGAAAGTTCAAGGGCCGAATTGGAAATCTTGAAAATTCAGGGACTAAACAGGAAATATGGAAATTTTGGACGAATTTGATTTATAAAAATTCATGGGCTAAAGTGAAAAATAAAATCTCAAAGAGCGAGGTGCAAATGAATTTTTTATAGTGGCCAAAGTGTGACGGTACAATTGCGAAACGAACCGAATAAAAAAGGGTACAAACCAAGGCTGCTGCTGGCCGGCCAAATGGGGCCAAGGGTGGCCGGGTAATGGCTGGTAGCTGGGCCAAATGCAAGGAAACATGGCCAGGCATGGCCGAGGAAAATGCTGCATGGCCGAGGAATCAAGCAATTGGGCTGAGCAAGGCATCTTGGGCTAGGCCAAAATCATGGGCGGCCGCTGATCAAGGCTGGGCGGCCGCTGAAGCAAGGTTTGGCCGAGAGCAACTTTCTGTTCACATGGGTAGGCGATGGGCAATTATGAGCGACCGCCCACGAAGATTTTGCAACGGATTTAATTTCGTCACAAATAAGAAAAACGTGATTTTCAACAGATTTGCACAGAATCAGTGACGGATTTCGGGAGATTTTCTATTTTGACAAGGATTTTGACCAAGAATTTGTTTTCAAAAAGGATTTTCACCTCCCTCCTATTATAAAAATAACCCTAGACTAGTTTTGTATCATCTTTTATTTTTTGGATCTTTTGATCTTTGGATCTTTTGATTTTTATTATTCTCTCTATATATTTTCTTTCTCCTAAACATATTACAATTTCTTTGTGCAAGATTGAAGGGTTTAATTCAAGGTTTGAGGTATTTATTTTAATGGCCCTTCGAGGCTAAATTCTTTAGTTTGCGGATTGGTAGTAACACATATTAGATCTTTATGCTAGGGTTTTAATTCTTCCTATATCTTTCTCGTTCTTGTTTTTCTCAAACATTCTTAAACATTGTTCTTGAGATCAATTGTGTTGACCTTGCGGAATACCTTTGACCTCTTGAATTTATTTGGATATAAACCATTGCACTAGCGTGGATGATTTGTAATTTGACCATTTTTTAGAAGAATAGATTCAATTGAGGACCTTGCGAAAATCAAACGAATCTAGGTTCTATTGTTCTTAAGTTTTTAATTGAATTCTTGAATGTTTATATTGACCTTGCGGAATATATAAACAAGATAGAATTAGGAGGGTTTTAATGTTCTTATTGACCTTGCGGAATATATTAACATCTTAACTCTAGGTTTTTGTGAACGAACCCAAGAATGAGATTGAGTTATTTCTTTGCACGATTTAAATAGCATAAAGTGATAATATGTTGTGAATCCAATCCGTGGACTATTTCTTAATCCTTGAATTATTTCCTTGTTTTGTTTATTTTATTTGCTTAATTACTTTTTGTCTTTAGTTTTAATAAAATCAATAAAACCAAAACCCCCCTTTTCCTTTGTTACTTTTTACACTAATTAAAACAATTTGTTCAACACACAAATCTCTGTGGATTCGACCCTTGTTTGTGCATATTATTACAACGGTAACTTGCACACTTGCAAGGTATTTTATTACAAGTGGATTTTTATCCATCAAGTTTTTGGCGTCGTTGCCGGGGATTTGTTGTGATTTGAACAAGTTTATTTTGTTAGTGTATTGTAAATATTTTCTTTTATTAATTTATTTTTAGTGTAAATAATTTTCTTTCTTTTTCTAGTTGTTTAAAAATTAAAGGTCATGCAAGAATCACATTCTAATGAAAAGTTGGTCGGGCAAGTAAAAGAATTAATTGCTTTGTTCAATGCGAAAAGTGCTTCGCCTAGTGCCAATATAATACAAGATGCATGTTCCTGTTGTGGATTATACTCTCATGCTACTAATGATTGTCCGTCTAGGACATATTTTCATGAGTGTTCTCCACAGATGCAAGAAAAGAGTTCATTCCACCCATGGCAACAACAATATAATTATTATCCCAATTGTTATACACAATGGAGGGGAAACCACTCAAGCCGGGCATGGAACAATTATGAGCCACATCATTATGATCCACCGCAACCTAAAAAGCAATCATGGGAAGAGGCTCTGACAAGTTTGAGGGAGGAAAATCGTCAACAACGACAATAATTTGGTGCAACCATGGATAGGTTGGAAGCACAAGTGAATAAAATATTAGAAGCATTGAGAGGTGGTGGGCGAGACACTAGTTCTACCCAACTTGAACGTTATGAATGGGAGGACGCTTCCATTAATGACGAACTAGCGATTCTCTCTCCGTCTCATGCTAGTGATGTTGTGGTTGTTGATGAAGAGGTTGATTGTGAAGAAGATGGGGTGGAAGAAAAATTAAAAGATGATGAGGGCATTAATGTTGATGAGGTTGGGCCCGATCAAATTGATGAACAATGCCTCAAACAAGACCTTATCCATCCCATTGAAAGTGTGAAAGATTTTGCCTCCATCATTCTTGTACCTCCCCCTATTTTTGAGGGGGGGGTATAAGAATGACTGACAGCATCAACCACAGAAAAGCTCTCGCAAGCTGGTGGGCCGTAACCTCATTAGCAGCAAACCCTGCATACAGTTCTGGACTGCCACCTCGACATTCCTAGTCTCCATCCCCAGCCCCTTAAGCTGAAGGTCAAACCCAACCAAAGCTTTAAACTCCTCCACCGTGATATGGTCTCTCTAGGTCACAGGCCTCCCAGTGAACTGCAGGCCAGTGATAGCAGTAAAGTCTGTGGGCGTCACTGTAAGCTCCCCCCAGCTAAGGTGAAAGCTGTGGGTGGTGTCCCACCAGAACTCCGAGAGGGCCTGGATCAAGCCCTTACTCTTCGAGGTCACATGAATACCTCTGTCGATAGCCTCAACAAACAAATCCAGGCCGGTAGCCCTCACTAGCTGTTTGGGGTTCACCCCATCCTTCTCAAAATTAGGCATTCTCTCCCATAGCCTCACGACAATCTCAGAAGGTCCCCTAGATTTGTTCTCCTGTAGGAGAACGCAACAGAAAATGTGTCAGTCCTTCATCTCATTTCAAAAGCATGCATATATTCAAAAGTTCACATATTTTCAAGAGAAAAGCATTTATAAAAGATTTCTAGCATCCTATGCATAGAAAACGTGTCTTTCATCACTTGAAACGCATCATGTCAAGCACATTGCTCTCCTAAGCACAAAATTCTGATTTTCAAAATTATTTGCACATAAGCATTAATTTTTTTCAAGAAAATGGCATCCATGAATCCTTTTCATCGTCCAAAACCCCGTTTTCTCATCCATGATCAAAAATTGACCTAGTTTTAGCACATGCGAGGACTTCGTCACATTTTAGACAAATATTTTTCTTACTTTACTTTTCGAAAAAAAAGATGATGGGTCATTCTCATTATTTTTCAAGTAAATTCCACATGCATGCTCGTTCATCTTCTTAGCCTCATAGGTTAATCATCAAGATTCCAAAATCATCATAAAAAAAATCCTAGGAAAATTTGAGAAATTCCTAAAACTCGGGTCAAGCCCTAAAATCAATCAAAATTCAATCAAAATCGACGGAATCGAGTAAATCAAGGATGCTTACCCCAACCGATTGAGGTTTCGTCGACTTGTGCTCCCTGTTGCCTGGATAAAACTCGGAAGGAGGCGTATTGAAATCATACTTCCTCTCTGTTTGGACAAGCTCTCTCCTCCTCCTTCGAGCGGCCTCGGAGATGTTCCTCCGTGCTTGCCTTGGCATAGGATTTCCTTTCGGATCCATCTAAATCAGTAGAAGCAAAGGGATGGAAGGATTTTCGAAAATTCTTTCTCTCTTCTCTCTCTCTTTCTCGGCAGCAGAGGGCGGCAATGATGCCCAATGCCCGTTCAAATCTGATTTTAAATAATCTGGAAAAAATAAACTTCTAGCCGTGCGGCCTCTTTTGCCCCCGTCTCATGCCGGGCGGCTTCTTTTGCTCTGAGCAGAAATTACATCTTTACCCCCTGGACTTTCCACTTGGGCATACAACTCCCGTTATTTCTTAACTAGAGTAACGCTGTGATCCCAAGTATATCCGTTATCTCCTAGAAGAATCAATTTCTCTCCCGGGTCACCTCCGTTACTTTCGTTATAACGGAATGACGCTAGATGACAACCTACGAATTGTCGAAGTTCAAAACTTTAGCTACCTCTATCACAGATTGAGAAGTACGCTCAAGTTCTCCAAACTTTAGCTACCTCTATCATAGATTGAGAAGTACGCTCAAGTTCTCCAAACTTAAGCTACCTCTATCACAGATTGAGAAGTACGCTCAAGTTCTCCAAACTTTAGCTACCTCTATCACAGATTGAGAAGTACGCTCAAGTTCTTCAAACTTTAGCTACTTCTATCTCCTCGATAGTGACGTAAGCTCTAGTTTCCTCAGGTGACAACCTCTACTAATTGTCAAAACCTCAAGGATCCTAGACATTGTTCCTAACTATCTAGTGATGCTTGAACTACGATCAAGGCTTGATTCCTCCGGGATACATAGGTAGCCTTTCATAAAAGGTCCAGCCATCCAACCGCAGTGGTCACCCTCTTCCATCATCGCTCCTCAGTGGTGAGGCAGCCTTTCATAAAGGTCCAGCCATCAGACAACATTGGTCGCCCCTTTGTCATTTATCACTCCTCAGTGGTAAAGTAGCCCCTCATAGAGGTCCAGATATTCTACCACAGCGGTCATTTCTTGCATATCCCCAGTAGGATCAGTCTCTTGACCTCCCAGGCCACTTTTCCTTCTATTCCCCCAGCAAGAGACCAGTTTCTCTTCGCCATTCCTCAGTGGATCTTATCCTGAACTACGGCCTGGCTTGATTCCTCCGGGATACGTAGGTAGCCTACTTTAGGTTCAGCCAATTTGTCACATATGAAATCCCCCTTTCCCCAGTGATTCCGAACTACGATTATGGCTTGATTCCCACTCGGGATACGTAGGTAGCCTCCCAAAGGTTCAGCCACTCGACCACCTTGGTCACCCAATCCGTCTCGGCATTCGCCAGATCGGATCCTTTTCTATGGACAACCCCACTCGCCCTGCAAGTGACGTTGCCGAGGGGCTTCTGTAAGTACCCAAATCTGGCTCATGCCTTCCGGTTAAGCTTCCAGGCAATTCCCCGGACTTTCCTAAAGTCCGAGAGCAATTCGGGAACTGTTCCGAACCTTCCGAGGGGTGAAAGGATTACTTGGAATGAATAAACCACGTTTTCCTTTTAATGAAAGAACCCTTCTAGAATGCCACCTTGCATGATTCTAGAAAGATGCTGAGTCACAAGGGATAATTCCGCACGGCTGCATTAGGAGGGAACTCCTAGCCGCACGACTTCATTGGCTTTTTCCAGACTGCTTATAAATAGAGGCCTCCTCTACCCATTTTGAAGAAAAGATTACTAGCACCAAAACTCTCCCAAATATTACTACGAAAATTCAGGAAGCTGAAGAGTGCCAAGAGCCACCTCCCTCCTCCTTGAAGCCTCCAAAAGTTGGTCCCTTCCCTAGGTGAACTCCAAAGAGAAAGAGGTCACCACCATTGGTAACCTCTCATCCCTTTTATCTTGCATTATACTTGTATATGTGATATATTTGCTCCTTGGTTTACATATCATTATATATTTTCTTGGGACTTGGTATATTGTTGTTAAAGATCATATCTTTGAACATGTAAATCATATTCCCTTCCCTTTGCATCCTTTGCATTAAAATAGCATCTTTTTCTCATAAAAATGTAGTCTTTGCATTAAAGATGCATCCTTTGCACCTAAAAATCTCTTTTTTACATAAAAGTTGCATCCCTTGCATTTAAAAATGCTTGCTTTACATTAAAGATGCATCCTTTGCACCTAAAACCCATTTCATACATAAAAATGCATCCTTTGCATTAAAAATCATCTCTTTAACATCAAGTGGCATCCTTTGCTTTCAAAATGACAACTTTATGCATCCTTTGCATATAAAATGCAATTTTTCCACATAAAAATGCATCCTTTGCATTAAAAATCATTTCTTTACATAAAAAGCATCCTTTGCAAAACAAAGAGCATCCTTTGCACCCAAAATGTCATCATTTCATTAAAAATGTCATTTTCATGCATTTCCCCTAGTCCCCATTAGTATCATTTGGAACGGACCGGTGTAAAGATCCCATCTTTACATCGTTTCTTCCATTAAAGGTGTCACAATCTCTTTAAAAAGGGATAAACCTTAAACCCTATATCTCTGATTATTACTTGAGACGAGTATAGTAGTCCCAACACAAGCTCAATCATCTCAATGTGTAGGATTGATGGGCTAAGGTCACTCCTTTCTAAAAAACCCCTTTTTGGACTATAAAAGAGAGTCCTTCTCTTGATCACGCAAGACCCAAGGTCAAATAGTGATAATCACAAGTCCAAGATGAGGATGGGATCAAAGTCCCGAACACATAAAATCCAAGGAATCCCGAGCGATAACCAACTAAATGGTTTATACGTCCGGAAGACAACTTGGAACATTCCCCCCCCCCCCTTTTTTCAACACATGCACACAAGAAAGCTCACAAGCCAGCACGAAAAATGAAATCTTGGGAGACTTGCTACGGCAAGGCACCTTGGGTGAACGACGATCCGTTCTTCCCAAGGGGTAACTTAACCTCCGAACCCTAAATCCTTTTTTTCAAAGTTTTGAGGAAATCAAAATGGCGTGGTGACTCCGTTTTTCAAATTAAACCGGATGTTTTCAAACTCGAGTGAATCCAAACTAAAAGAATAAAAAAATAGAATTTGGGCACACATTCACACCTGCCACGAAAAATGTTGCCAAGTATGAAGCCTGCATTGCTGGTTTAGAAGCCGCTTTAGAGAGGAATGTCAAGGAGCTTGAAGTTTATGGAGACTCAGCCTTGATCATCAACCAGGTCTCCAACTAGTGGAAGACTGTGGACCCTAATCTTCAGCGGTATCACGCCTATATGGAGGAGTTGACTGAGCAGTTCAGAGAAGTGACCTTCCATTACCTGCCAAGGGAGAAGAACAGATTCGCAGATGCCTTAGCTACTCTAGCCTCACTGGTAGAGATCCCCGAGGGAAAGGCAATAAAACCCTTCAGAGTGGGTAGAAGAGAAGCCCCGGCTTTCTGTTATGAAATAGACTTGGGACCTGAGCCTATCAAGGAACCCTGGTACAGTCAGAATTACCAGTTCCCTAAAGATGGAGATTCAGCCTTTAGAGATGAAGAAGGTAGACCGAAAGAAGGCATCAAAGCCAAAAGCTTGCAAGCCCTGAAAAGGTTGACCTCCCATTATGTCATTTTAGGAGGTGACCTGTACAAGAAGCGGTACCAAGGACCACTCCTCTTGTGTGTCACTCAAGAAAGGGCCAGAGAGTTGATGATCGAAGTCCACAATGGTCCCTGCGGTCCTCATATGAATGCTAGAGCCCGAATGCAAGTGATCCTCAGAATGGGTTACTACTGGATTTCCATGGAAACAGACTGTGTCCAGCATGTCCGAGCGTGCGACAAGTGCCAACGGTTTGCCAACCTCAACCATCTCCCGCCTCATGACCTGTACTGCATGACGACTCCTTGGCTATTTGCAACTTGGGGTATTGACGTGATAGGGAAGATAGCCCCGGCAGGAAGCAATGGGCATGAATTTGTGTTAGTAGCAGTCGACTAATTCACCAAGTGGGTAGAGGCCAAGTTCTACAAGGTCCTCACTTCCAAGAAGGTGGCCCAGTTTATCAAGGAAAACATTATGTGTAGATATGGGATGCCCAATGAGATCATTTCTGATAATGGGTCACACTTTGAAGGAGACTGCGATAGGTTACTGTCAGAATTCAGAATCACTCGCCACAAGTCGTCCCCATACAGACCTCAGACTAACGGAGCCGTGGAAGCTGCTAATAAGACGCTCGAACGGATCATCCGGAAAATGGCCACCCGTGGTCGTGATTGGCCTGAGAAGTTGCACCTAGCACTCTGGGGCTACCGAACATCTGTCAGGACAGCTACGGGGGAGAACCCCTTTTGCCCTCACTTACGGGATGGAAGCAGTATTGTCAGTAGAGTTGGAAATCCCGTCACTAAGGGTCCTCCTGGAAAATAGTGTCAACGAAGTAGAATGGCTACGTAGCCGGCATGACGAGTTGGCCCTGCTCGATGAAAGAAGGCTCAAGGCCATGGAGCACACCCGAGCCTACCAGAGGCGAATGGCCAGAGCATTTGACAAAAAAGTCAAGGCCAGGGACATCAAAGAGGGTGACTTAGTGTTGAAAGTGAAGCCCCCTACCAGAGACAACCCCCTGGGAAAATGGAAACCCGTTTGGATCGGCCCGTATGTGGTGCAGAAGATACTATCGCGAGGAGCCATGAAGCTTGCAGACCTGGATGGCAATCCCTTTGTCCACCCAGTCAACGGCGATAAGCTCCGAAGGTACTATGTCTAAAAAAAAATAAAGAAAATAAAAGAAAAAAGGAAAAAATCTTAGTGCAAAAAGAGTAATACCCAGCTAGGCTGAAAAACTCAAAAAGGGCGGTCTAGGAAAAAAACGGGGTTGCACATAAAAAAAAAAAAAAAAAAAGAAAAAAAGAAAAAAAAAATTTTAGTGCAAAAGAGAGTAATACCCGGCTAAGTGAAAAACCCAAAAAGGGCGATCTAGGCAAAAACAGGGTTGCACAAAAAAAAAAAAAAGAAAAAAAAAAAAGAAAAATCTTAGTGCAAAAAGAGTAATGTCCAGCTAGGCTGAAAACCCAAAAAGGGCGGTCTAGGCAAAAAACAGGGCTGCACATAAAGAAAGAAAGACCAAAAGAACAAAAACCCCGATAGTTCACCAATAAATAATAAAGGGCAATCAAGTTTTCATAAAATGGTCCTGAGCAATCAATAAGACATCTGAAATTTCCATGAAATTGTGTCTTGATTAATTTCTATGATAATATCTCTTGTTCATTACAAGTTAAAAACTTCTTGATGAGTTCAAGCACGGTCTACTCTTGACTCAGCTAACCTGCTACAAAGATCTAAAATACAATAAAATTCCTAATAAACTACTGTGTTTTCAAAATGGCAATAAGGGAATCCTAAGAAAAGATCTATCAGCTGTCATTCACTGAGTCTTCTTTATTCTTCTTCCCTTTAACTCGACCTCGTCGAGTATTCTTTCTCTTCTTCTCTATAATATCAGTCTCCCTCACCCCGACCTCCGGTATTCTCACTGGAGCCTCCATCAAACCTGTGTCAATAAGTGCCCTTTCAATACGGGCACGTGTCCGCACTTCCAACCTTTGAGCCTCAGTCAAAGGAGCGACTTCAGATAATCTCTTGTATCGAGCCTCCATATCCCTGATTAGGTCACCCGACTGGTTATGGCGACTCGCCTTAGCTTCAGTCTCCCTCAGAGTCCTACTCGAGTCACAGTCAGCCCCCAATAAAGCCTGACGCCTCTCTCCCAATATGACCTGAGTCGCTCCCATCTCCCTCTCATACCAATCCAAGTAGGCCGTAGTCAAGATGGTAATCTTCCTGCTCTTGATAATGGCCCTGGGTGGAAAAACAGTATATGTCAAAGCCCTCGAGAAGAATGAGAAGCTGGCTGGATCCCTCATGTCTAAGGACACCACCTCCATGGTACGGATGTCCTCCCAATCGCCGAATGGCTCCGGTAAGGCCCCGAACTGCCTGGAGACTAAGCAGGGTATGTAGAAGGATGACCAACAAAACCCTGGAACCCTCACCACATAGGACTCCTGAAATGTTCTCCTGGTCTGCAACCTCCAGTGAGGTACCCACCAGCGAATATCCGAAGTGGATAACCTAGCCATCATCAGCTCCCAGTCACCCTGGTCCTGCTGCCTAGGCGAACCCCTCCGAGAAATCACCCAAGGGCACTGAGTCGGCAAAACCCCTGGCAAAGCCCCGAGCCTCTCCTGCAGCCATAAAGTCAACACGGCCGGACTTCCAGACCTCATGAAATGGTCTCCTCTAGCCATCCTGTCAATGCCGTGCAGGGTCTCACCCAAAACCAATGGGACAATGTCTTTCCCAGCCCTGCAATCCCTGACCATGTCCAAGAGGCCACCATGACAAATCCCCACGGACTCAGCAGTAAATAGAGACGAGAATATGCAGAGGATAAAGGCATCCATAGCCACCATGGTCGTAGCCATATCCGGAGACCCAAACCTGCCCGGGGTATCAGAAAGGTCAATCCTATTCGGAGCTATCATCATCCCCTCAGCCTCTCTCAGAGATATTTGCAGAAAAGATGCCAACTTTGCCGCCACCGGTTCATCTTCGATCAGAGGAATCGATATAGACTCAATTTCTGGACCCCCAATCAAGGCTCGGAAGTCTTCATAGGTAGGGGCAATCTCATTGTAAGAAATGCAATAAACGTGTCTCCGGACATCCCAAAACTTTGCTGCTGCTCTCAAAAGGTCCCAATCGGGCGGGAGATCCTTCAAATGCCATAAAGATTTGATCTTGAAGGTAGTATCGAACAGCCCCTTGTGAGATTGAAAGGTATATCTCACCCAAGATTGAAGATCGGACAGAAAACGGTCTCTTTTTCCCTTTTGCAATCTAACGGGTTTCTCCATTGCAAGATGATCAAAGTTGATGTCTTTAGGTCTAATATGTGCTCTGGGAACAGTTAGGACAAGTCTAGAGTGAAAATGAAATGAAATGGCCAAGCTTTGGTTTTATTTTGAAAAAGACCAGTCCAGACAGAACTGTAAGCCGCATGGCCTCATTTGCTCCCAAGACCAGACCGCACGGCCTCATTTGCCCTCTGCAGAAAAAAAATCTGCAGCAACCCAAGTTGCTGCCCAAAGGGAGTTTTCACCCCACTTTCTCAACGAAAACCTGTACAAAAACATATCCAAACATCAACCATGCAGTTATGTGTCATCATAAATCATTTTGGCCCAGTTTCAGCCTCAATTCCAAGCAAAAAAGCAGCCCCGAGGCTCAGGTAATATGCAAATTCATAAAGCATAAATTAGAAAAGTAAATAAAACAGTAATACATTGTTTTTGCCCCACCGGCGCCCAAATAAAGCAAAAAATAGACAAATTGTGCATAAAACTGTTCATTGTTTGTTTCCTTCCTAGATCGACCCTAAGGACCTCCTAGGCCTCTGATCCCTCCTCGTCACTACTTAGTTCATATAAGCTCGTCTCCCTCATCAAATCCTCGCTGTCGCTCACATCAGAAAGATGGACATTCTCATGTTCATATTCAGCTAGCTGCTCCAGGATGCCGGCATTAGCTCCCTGTCCCCGAGGCAAGGCACTAGAAGAGTACTCTGAAGCCGATGAGGTGGATGTCGTGCTCCCTATGTGCCTCCTTTTGCGCACGGGCTCCTGCACGTTCGCTGCAGCCTTTGAAGCGCAAGCCAGCTTCTGCACGAGGGACCGACACACATCCTTCCAGCCCCTGTTCTGCCTGACCAAGCCGTCATAAGTGCGAGCTGGAACCTGAAAAAAGAGAAGAAAATCTCAGAAAAATCTCAGAATTGCAAAAAGGCAAAGAAATCTGAAAAAGGGAAAAGACCCTAAAATGTACTCACAGTGCTGTCAGGCCGTAGAGTATACTGGGGCTCCCTCGTGTTGGGGACAGGTATCCTGAACCTCCTCGGTACCCCGTTGACCACATTAGAGAGATGAGCAGGAGGCATCGGCGGGTCAGTAGGCTCGGCTTCCCCATACCCCTGAGTGACAGCTAGCTTCACTAGCTTCTGTGGCATCCTCAATCGCTACTCCACAAAGATAGCATACGGGGTAGCCAGATCAAAATACTCCTCAGCTGCCACGCCTGCCTGATACCTCGCTATATCATCCGCCAACCAGTCCCTGGGCTGCAACATCCGTGCTGGAGGATCGAGAGGAGTAATGGCATCCAATGGAGGGACATGGCCATGCTGCCTGGAAAAGCGGTCCCCGGATAAATGATATCGCAAGTAAGCCCTGGTCGGCCACCGCCTTCGCCTCGTCGCCTCCACTTTGG
The DNA here is from genome assembly GCA_022495995.1 of Adenophora triphylla var. japonica. Lineage (NCBI taxonomy): Eukaryota > Viridiplantae > Streptophyta > Magnoliopsida > Asterales > Campanulaceae > Adenophora > Adenophora triphylla. The sequence continues at coordinate 11,481 of JAFEMH010008087.1, read as the reverse complement.
CGCATCCCCTAGTAATCTCCGGGTACCTCCCCCAAGGATAAAAGTCCACTCCATCATGCCCATCCCTGTTGATGACTGGTCTAACCATCTTGTAATCAAAGGTGATCCGGGTCTTCCCTGTGAACTTATCCCTAGCATCTCCCCTCCAGCGGATCATAGCAGGGAAGATGGTAGAATCACTCTGCTGGTTCCACGAAAAGAACCTGATCACCTCACAAAACCATACATGCATGTTCAAAACATAGAAGGGTCATTTTCTCTCATAAAAGTCTCAAAGATGAAAGATAAGAGAAAGGAAAGAGGTGAGAATGCCTCAAGAGCAAAGGAGAAACAATCCATCGAAGCAGCCTTATTCCGGCTGTACAAATCTAGGGAGAAGTAAAGCTCTGCCAAACCAGCCTCGCCCCAAGAGACCGTCCCAATCCCATCCACATCCTCCAAGGAGTCAAGAAGGTAAACCAAATCCAAAGTCCCAGAATTGGCGAAGATGGTGACTTACATCATCAACCACAGAAAAGCTCTCGCAAGCTGGTGGGCAGTCACCTCATTAGCAGCAAATCCCTGCATGCAGTTCAGGACTGCCACCTCGACATTCCTAGTCTCCATCCCTAGCCCCTTAGGCTGGAGGTTAAACCCAACCAAAGCTCTAAACTCCTCATCCGTGATATGGTCTCTCCAGGTCACAGGCCTCCCGGTGAACTGCAGGCCAGTGATAGCAGTAAAGTCTGCAGGCGTCACTGTAAGCTCTCCCCAGCTAAGGTGAAAGCTGTGGGTGGTGTCCCACCAGAACTCCGAGAGGGCCTGGATCAAGCCTTTACTCTTCGAGGTCACATGAATACCTCTGCCAATAGCCTCAACAAACAAATCCAGGCCGGTAGCCCTCACTAGCTGTTTGGGGTTTACCCCATCCTTCTCAAAATCAGGCATCCTCTCCCATAGCCTCACGGCAATCTCAGAAGGTCCCCTAGATTTGCTCTCCTGTAGGAGAACACAACAGAAAGTGTGTCAGTTTTCATCTCATTTCAAAAGCATGCATATATTCAAAAGTGCACATATTTTCAAAGAAAAGCATTCATAAAAGATTTCTAGCATCTTTTGCATAGAAAACGTGTCTTTCATCACTTGAAACACATCATGTCAAGCACATTGCTCTCCTAAGCACAAAATTCTGATTTTCAAAATTATTTGCACATAAGCATTAATTTTTTCAAAATATGGCATGCATGAATCCTTTTCATCGTCCAAAATCCCGTTTTCTCATCCATGATCAAAAATTGACCTAGTTTTAGCACATGCAAGATCTCCGTCACATTTTAGACAATTATTTTTCTTACTTTATTTTCGAAAAAAAATGGGTCATTCTCATTATTTTTCAAATAAATTGCACATGCATGTTCGTTCATCTTCTTAGCCTCATAGGTTAATCATCAAGATTCCAAACTCATCATCAAAAATCCTAGGAAAATTCGAGAAATTCCTAAAGCTCGGGTCAAGCCCTAAAATCAATCAAAATTCAATCAAAATCATCGGAATCGAGCAAATCAAGAATGCTTACCCCAACCGATTGAGGTTTCATGGATTTGTACTCCCTCTTGCCCGGATAAAACTCGGAAGGAGGCGTATTGAAATCATATTTTCGCTCGGTTCGGACAAGCTCCTTCCTCCTCCTTCGAGCGGCCTCGGAGTTGTTCCTCCGTGCTTGCCTAGGCATCGGATTTCCTTCCGGATCCATCCTAAATCAAAAGAAGCAAAGGATTGAAGGATTTCAAAAATTCTTCCTCTCCTCTCTCTCTCTCTCTTTTCTCGGCAGCAGAGGGCGGCAATGGTGCCCAATGCCCGTTCAAATTTGATTTTAAATAATCTAGAAAAAACAGACTTCTATCCGTGCGACCTCTTTTGCCCCCGTCTCATGTCGGGCGGCTTCTTTTGCTCTGAGCAGAAATTACAACTTTACCCCCTGGACTTTTCAATTGGGCATACAACTCCCGTTATTCCTTAACTAGAGTAACACTGTGATTCCAAGTATATTTGTTACCTCCTAGAAGAATCAATTTCTCTCCCCAGTCGCCGCCGTTACTTCCGTTATAACGGAATGACGCTAGGTGACAACCTCCAAATTGTCGAAAGTTCAAACTTTAGCTACCTCTATCACAGATTGAGAAGTACGCTCAAGTTCTCCAAACTTAAGCTACCTCTATCACAGATTGAGAAGTACGCTCAAGTTCTCCAAACTTAAGCTACCTCAATCACAGATTGAGAAGTACGCTCAAGTTCTCCAAACTTAAGCTACCTCTATCACAGATAGAAAAGTACGCTCAAGTTCTTCAAACTTTAGCTACCTCTATCACAGATTGAGAAGTACTGAAATTACCTGGGATTTCGCACGGGCGGCGCGAAACGCGGTTGGCGCGAAACGCGGTTGTCTTTCGCGGAGGGTTGGTGTCTGAGACCTCGCTTTATGGGAAGGAAAAAAATGAGGAGTCGCCACGCGATTTTGTATTTTTGAGCCCAAACGTTGAGAAACGGCTTTTGTGAAAATGGTGTCGTTTTTATTGGTAGCAAAAACTTAGGAAAAGGCTTTGAAAATGGGGGTCATTTTTATTGGTAGCAAAAACGAGTAAAAAGATTTTTAGTACCAGAGATTGTTAGGTTCGGAGGTCACGTTACGTTTCGGGAAGAGTATATTGAGATCACCCGAAATGCCTCGTATGACGAGTCTTTCTACCTTTCTCGAAACCGTGTGTGTGTGTGTGTGTTTTTTGAAAAGGAGGCTTGAATGACAAGCTTAATCTTGGTTTGAATGTCAAACGTTGATTAGGTGATTTTTTGAAAAAGCGATCGTTTGAATGACAAACGTCGGTTTTGAGACGGAAATGAGCGTTTGCGTGGCAAACGTCGATTTGAGTTTGAAATGAGCGTTTGCGTGGCAAACGTCGATTTTGAGCATTTTGAAAAGGAGTTCGAATGACGAACTCCGGTTTTGAACCGGGCGATTCATTGTTAACGATTTTTACGGGAAAAAACGTATTAAATGATTTTGAATGTCAAATAGCGGCTTTTAGTTTGAAAGATGAGCGTTCGGAGGCCAAATGTCATTTCGCGCGTTTTGAAAAAGGAGTTCGAAGGACGAACTCCGGTTTTGAATCGGGCATTACATTGTTACCGATTTTTACGGGAAAAATACGTATTAAATGACATGCAATCAACGAATCGGGTTGCGACTCGGACTTTGAAAAGTAAATACTATCACGATCCAAACGGGTCGGACTTTGTAAATGATAGTATTTAAAGCAGTATCAACGGAATCAAACGATCCGGAATCGTAAATGACGATCGACGAGCCAAACGGCTCGGAGTTGTAAATGACGATCAACGAGCCAAAACAGCTCGGAATTGTAAATGACAGAAAGTAAATGACGATCAACGGATCGATCGATCCGAAATGGGAAATGACAGAAAAAGTAAACGGAACGGGGTCGGAACGCCGTTTTAACCCGTGATTACTTCTCTTACGGAAAGAAAAGAGGATCGAGGGGCTAAAACGTATCGGACCCCGTTAGACGGAGGCGTCTACATTTCAGTAATGGTGTTCGAAACGGTTATAGCGACTGGCGCGTAAACCGAGACGAGACGAGAGATTAGAGAGAGGGAGTTATACCTATGGCTAGGGTCGACTCCTTTGGCTTGGAAGGTGTGTACGGGACACAGAAAGAGGTTTGAAACGGTGTTTCGTAGTGGTGAGGGACGTATTTGATCGAAATATGGAGGTTTCACGCGAATCGAGGCAAAACGGGAGCTCGGGAGGGGTGAAACTGGCTTGGGCCGTATGAGAGGTGAGTTTTTTGGGGTAATTTGTTGTTATGAAATGGCTTTGACAGCCCTCCTATTTATAGGTGAAAAATGCGCATGAGTCCCACTGACATAGATCCGATTTCCAGGGGTTTTTTGGTATTTTGGAATTTTGAGGGGCTTGCTGGCAATTTCAGAAAATGTGAACAGGGAGTCCGGCCGGACTTTGACTGTATACCAGGGGTATTTTAGTCTTTTCCCTTTAATTTCTGATTGAAAGGTGATGTGTGGGCTGTGGAATGGCTGCCACGTGTCCCATGACTCACCAAATGCGTGGGAGTTCGTTCCCCGGTCCCGGTTTTGTCCGTTTTTTAAAATAACAGTCCGGAAAATGTCCGAAACGCCCCCGGAAAGTGCCGAAAAGTGCATTTTTCAGGGAAAGCCATACTTTTACGTGAGATGACACGTGTTAAGTACGCTTCAACGTCGGGATTCATGGGGAAGTCCCGGGACGTCTCGTTGGCATGGCAACGGGGAGTTTAACGAGTTCCGGTTAACCTGGAGCGGGCCAGTTAATAGATTTCGGTTAATTTTCTGACGGATTTTGACGATCCGGATTTGGGTACTTACAGTTAGCCCCTCAGCGACGTCTCCTCCGAAGGAGGTGGGGTCGTTGAAAAAAGATAAGGATCCAAATCGGGATACCTTACTTTGGAAGACCTGGGCGGTCAGCTGGCTGGACCCTTAGCGAAAGGATTCCTACGTATCTCGAGCGGGAATCAAGCCGATCGTAGTTCGTATGTACAAGGGCCGTACGTGGGGACCATGACCTGAGCGAGACTGTTTGGAGGCGTCTGAACCTGAATGGAGACTATTGTGAGGCGTCTGAACCTGGGACTTCTGTAACCTTCGAGGGCGTGTGGCGCCTCAAACCAGAGCTGCTGATACTGACGAGGGCGTGTGGCGCCTCAAACCGGAGTTGTTGGAGCTTACGAGGGTGTGTGGCACCTCAAACCGGAGTTGTGAGGATACGTTTATCCTGATATGAAGGCGTTCGTGCCTTGGGTACTGGGCTTATTGCTGCTGCCAGTTTTATCCTGCTGGGGATAGGACGGCAATGATGAGAACGGTTGTGTTAAACTGGCGTTATTAACAACTCGGAAGGATCGACGTTTCTTCTTTAGAATCCTGCTGGGGATGAGCATTCGGGCTTACCTTGATGGCCGAAGAGGGATTGTTGTGCGGGCTTATTGCAGCTACCGCTGAAGTGGGACGGCCGGGCTTGCGACTAGCGGCCGGGGAGATGAATGTTCACTTGCTGAAGTGAAAAACATATTCGGGCTTACGAGGATGGCCGAAGAGGGATTGTTGCAAGGCATTCGTGCCTTAGGGTTCGGGCTTATTGCAGCTACCGGTGAAGTGGGACGGTCGGGCTTACGACTGGCGGCCGGGGAGATGAATGTTCACTTGCTGAAGTAAAAAAGATATTCGGGCTTACGAGGATGGCCGAAGAGGGATTGGATGGCTCACGCAGACGACTGGTGATCCCACTCCTGGATGAGCCGAGACCACGATACAGGGCTGACCCCAATGCTTCGGCGAGCACTCTTTGATTTTCTGCTTTTGATAGTAGTATTCTGCAAATGTTGCATCTGTACTTTCTGTTCGTCTTCTGATGACCTTCCTGGTTTGCAGGTGTCTGGTCGTACGTATAATGAGGCTATGAGGCTGGTGGATGGGTGGGCCGCCTACGCTAGGAGACTCGTGGAGTTCATACGGTGCAATTCCCGGAGGAGCGTGGATGTCCGTGAGGCGAGGCCGTCTAGGCCAAGAGGTTCGCCTGCTCCCACAGCTGGTGGGGAGGACTTTGCACAGGGATTTGGCCAGTTCGCGAGCGGAACGGCTGGGTTTGGAGCTCCTTCTTCTTCGCACTCAGGGCACGAGAGGGGAGAGTCCTCGAGTTCGCATACGCCGAGGAGGCCTTTCGCGTATTCCCGCTTGGAGGAATTTGACGACTTCTTGTTTGCGATGGATTCGGCAGCGGCAGAGCAGTACGTCGAGTGCTCGGATGACGATGTGACTCCTGAGTAGTCCTTCCTTCTTTTTTTTTTACTGCTTTGTTTAGACAAAAATGCATGTATTGTCAGGAACAATTTGTTTTGAACTGTATTCGAAAAGGCGCCCGTGGGGCGGAACCTGTACTTCGCACATTTATTCTGTGATTACCTTATTTTATTTTTCGACAAATAAGCAAGTAGGTTGATCAAAAATAAATAACATGAAACATGCATTAAAAATTGAACGGGTCAAAATTTAAGCCTATATGCACTAATATTTAATTAACTGCACTGTTACCCAAGCCCAGGGCGGAAGGGATATTGATATTGATTAAATGAAACCAGGGGCAGCACGTTGGTTTCATAAAGGTGTGAATAGGGGATTATTTGGAATTGCTTCCAATTTGGGAGCAGCTGGCTGCAGAGTTGACCGGGTCAACAGCAAGGAGAGTCCGGCCGGACTAGGATTGAATTTCCAGATTCTTTTAAATCGCAGTTTCAGCTTTGCAATTTGTAAAGACTACGCCTTTGTTTCAATCATTTGGCTGAACTCCTTTCCAATTCTTAAGGCTTTTCTTCACTTTCTGTCATGGCTCCCTTTCCTAAGTTGTCGTCTCGGATGCAAGAGCGATACTTGGAAAACTTTCAGTCGTGGGTACGGAACCACACGAGGCAGAACAAGGGGTTTTTTGAAGGTTGTTACGGATGAGATCTATTTGGGCTTTTAAGGAGCTCATGCGCGATTGGGATCTTTGAGAGCCGGCTGTCTCGATTCTCGGGACGTACGGAGGAACGTGTACAGCTTTTCGTACAACGAAATCACTCCTTCATTCGAAGATTTCCAGGCCATTCTCGGGAGGACCCGAGACGGAACAGCCTAGTTCTTCCGTATGCCGGTGGCATGGCCACCGTTGAGAAGCTAGTGTCTTTGCTTGGTATCTCTACTGGAGAAGGCATACGGGATGCCGATATCGAATACCGATTATGTTGACATTTCGGACCGCCCGAAAGATTTGCCTGAGCCGAGGGGAGCATCTTTGCGTGGGACGCATTTGCTCGTGCGTGATTGCTACTCGTTCACATTCACGTCTCGGGTGTGTGCCATCACAGTTACCGGACCCGGTGAGGCAAAGGCCGGAGCGGGGAGACATCGTGCCGTTGGGTCTTGGGCGAGACGTTCCCGGGCATAGGTCGGATGGTGACCGGTAGCCGATACATGTGGGGAGGGAGTCCCGCTATGCTTACCATGTGGTTAAGGGAGAGACCGCAGATGATGCTTGAGGTGCCAATGTCCCGTGACGCTGGGTCTTTCTCTCGACGTCCTCTCGGTGATGTGGGCGATCGATCGAGCTAGAGCTCGGATGGCTGCACTCCGCACGCATCACTTGCGATGGTGGGTTCCCCATTGGAAGTTACAGACTTGTCGGACCGCTCAGAGGGTCTATTGGTTGTCGAGTGCCGGGCCGTCTCGCACGTCTTTCTACATTCCATCGCTGGTTCCGCGACGCACGGGCCGGAGCAGTGCCACCGACGGATTTGAGTTATCTTTTGCTACCTTTGAGGTGGGATCTTTGCCGATGGAAGATCCTTCGACGCTATTGCCGCTCACGCGGTGGTGGCAATACACGTCCTTTCCCGCCAGGTTCTCTTTCACCGAAGAGAGGGCACCGTTCGTCGACGCAGAAAGATCCGAAATTGTACGAAGAGTGTATGGGGAGACATAGATGGCTATCTTATGGAGACGGAGTGAGCCGTGGGTGCCGATCACCCGGACAGCTCGACCTTGAGGAGGACCGAAGCAAGGGCTAACCCCGGGAATCGTACTAGCGATGCCATGGCCGATTATGAGACCAATGCCGACGGAGGCCAATCAAAGCACTTTTATGATGGCTCGAAGTGAGGCAGCCGAGACGTAGCTAGAGAAGGGGCTGCGCTGACACCACAGTGGTTGATGGAGGTGTCGGGAAGAGTCCCCGAGCCAGTAGAAGGCATACCGGAATATTTCCCCGTGAAGGTGAAGAACACTCGCCGCGGGAAAAGGGAAGGGGAAGAAGGATGAATGACCTAGTACGGAAACTAGGTTGACCTTGCCGTCCGCAGTATCCACCCACCGCCATTGCATACACATTAATTGATTAATGTTTTATTGTAGTTTTGCTAGCGTGTAGCGAGTCAAGAGTTGACCGTGCTTGAACTCATCAAAGAATGTTTTAACCGTAATGAATTTGTAGGTTAAATGAAAAGAGTTTTTCGAAACACAAGCTATTGATGCTTATTGTATTTTTTGTTTTTTAGACCGAACCAATGATGGCCGCCTACGTTCCCCTTTTACAATTGGACTAAGGGGCTCAGTCACCGTAGTTCAACACTTTAGGTGAATTTTGAGAAAAGCAAAGACAAAAGAAGTGCGACTCGTTTTTTACCCGGATCATTAGCGGGAATGTATCCAATGGGTATTACTCTTTAGCACTTTAATTTTACCGAGGGGATGTATGGGGAAGGTGAGTTGACTCGTGCTCTTCCTCAAACGAAGTATTCATGAGCTTGCTTCCATTCACAGGGTTAACGAAAGGGTTTCCGTCCAAATCTCGCTAGCTTCATGGCTCCTCCGTGAGAAGATTCTTTGTACCACGAACGGTCCTATCCGTGTAGGCTCCCACTTTCCGAGGGGATTGGTCTCGCGTAGGAGGCTTTTCCTTTAGCACCAAGTCGCCTTCTCTCGATTTCTCGGATCTTGACTTTCCTATCGAATGCTCGGGCCATTCCCGCTCCGGTAGGCTCGAGTGTGCTCCATGGCTTTCAACCCGTGCTCGTCGAGTAGAGCAAGTTCATCGTGACGGCTCTGTAACCATTCGACTTCATTGATCCCATTTTCCAAGAGGACTCCCGGAGGGATGGAATTTCCAATTCCACGGGTAACATTGCTTCCATTCCGTAGGTAAGCGCGAACGGAAGTCTCCCCGTGGCGGTTCTCGATCGATGTTCCGTATCCCTGCAGGGCTAAATGTAGCTGGGCCGCTCCCGACCTCCGGTGGTCATCTTTCGATTATCATGGCGAGAGTCTTGTTGGCCGCCTCTACCGCACCATTGGTTTGTGGTCCGTAAGGAGAAGACGTGTGACGTGTGACTCGACCCGGCCGCAGTTGGTCACAATCTCCTTCGAAGTGAGTCCCATTGGCCTGATATGATCTCGTTGGGCACTCCGTATCGGCACATGATGTTCTCTCTGATGAACTCGGCCACCTTCTTAGAATTCGCACCTTGACGATCTCGGCTTCTACCCATTTGGTGAAGTAGTCGATCGCGACTAGAATGAACTCGTGACCATTGCTCCCCGGTGGAGTGATCTTGCCGATGACGTCGATTTCCCATGTTGCAAAAGGCCATGGTGTAGTCATGCAATAGAGTTCATGAGGAGGGATGTGATTGAGGTTGGAGAACCGCTGACATTTGTCGCAGCCTTCTGACGAACTGGATGGGGCCTCTGCTTCCATTGATATCCAATAGTATCCCATACGGGAGAATGATCTCGTGTCAATGCTCGGGCGTTCATGTGCGGACCGCAGTTCCGTTGTGAACTTCGTTCATTAGCTCGCCGGCTTTTTCTTTGTTTACACACCGAAGGAGTGGCCCTTGGTGGCGCTTCTGTACAACATACCCCCTGCAATGACGAAATGGGATGTCGGCATTTTAATGCCATCATGTTTTTGGCTTTGATCCCTTCTTTGTATTTTCCATCTTCATTTGTGAAGGAAGCTTCTCCGCTGGAGGTACCGGTAAATTTGATTGTACCAGGTTCGTCGATCGCTTTCCCTTTTTTTATTTCGATCTCACAACAATAGGCGGGTGTTTCGTCCGCCTATTCTCGAGGGGTTTTACCGCTTTCCCATCGGGAATTTCGATAAGAGAGGCGAGGGTTGCTGTATGCCTCGCGGCGGCTTGCCTCTGTCTCTTGGCAAATAGTGAAAAGAGATGTCCTTGAACTGAGCAATGAGCTCCTCTATGTACGCGTGGTACTTCTGAAGGCCAAAATCTACCGTCTTCCATTTGTTGGACACTGAATGTGACTGCATGTAGTGTTTCAGTTTCCCGACTACCCATACCAAGGCGGTACAAGTTTTCTCTAATGCCGAGTAGCTGAGTTCACTTCCCGAAGCTTCCTAGCCACGAAGTAGATTGCATGCTCAACCTTGGAATCTTTCTGTTCTTGTGCCGCATTGCTCCGATTGACGTGTCTCATCAAGCGATACAGGAGTAGTGGCTTATCTTCATGTGGCGGGCACATAATTGGGGGATTCACCAAGTAGGTCTTGATCTTCTCAAAAGCCGTTTGGCACTCCTGAGTCCCATTTGATGTCGGCATTCTTTTTCATCGGGCCAACATGGGCTCACAGAGAGATGTCAACCGGTTGATGAAGCGACTCGATGTATTGAAGTCTTCCCATGCAAACTTTTCACTTCGTCGAGTCTCGAGGCGCTTCATGTCGATGATGGCCTCGATTTTCTTGGGATCGGCTTCGATACCCCTTTCCGTAACCATGTATCCCAAGACCTTGCCGCGCTGACGCCGAAGGTGCACTTCACAGGTTCAACCTCATGGAGTGTTTTCTCGAGTCTGTGGAAGAACTTTCTCGTATCCGTCAAATGCCGCATGTCCGATCCTCCGGAGGGATGATCATGTCGTCGACATATACTTCGATTTCTTTATGAATCATGTCATGGAAGAGGGCCAAGCTGTAGCCCGCCGGTAAGTAGCCCCAGTTCTTCACCGAACGGCATGACCGTGTAACGCATGTCCCCCACGGAGTGGTGAAGGCGCAGCCTTGGCTTGATCCTCCTGACATCTTGATCCGTCAGTATCACGAACCCGTCCACGAAGGACTTTACTTCGAAATTTGCCGTGGTGTCGACCATCATGCCGATGTTAGGCAAAGGGGAAATCATCTTTAGGGCTGGCCTTGTTGAGATCCCGAAATCCACGCAAAGATCTGACCTTTCCATTGGCCTTGGTGACCGTCACGATGTTGGAGAGCCAAGTCGGGTACTCAATCACTCGATGAAACCAACTCGGATTATCTTCTCAATTTCTTCTTTAACTCGCAAGGACCACTCGCTTCGATCTTGCGCAGCCTTCTGTTCGATGTGCTTGGATTCGGGATCCGTGGGAATTTCAGTGCTCTACGATCGAGGGATCGAGTCCCGGCATGTCCCGATACGACCAGGTGAACACGTCAACATACTCCCGTAGGAGGCTTATCGTGGCTTCTTTTTTCTCGCATCGGCGAAGAAACCGCCCACTTCGTGTCTCTTTAGGCTCTCAGACCGACCTCAGTTCACTTTGGTCATAACCTCTTCGGCAGCTTGGGCCCGTTTGTCCTCTTGGTCGACTAAACGCCGAGAACTTCTCTAATGTATTGCTCATTTAATGTGTCTCGCTTCTTTATCAATTGAATTATTAACGCTCTTTTAAGTTGTTTGTTAACTTATCGCTTGTTAAAGTGGCAATGAGAGGATGCTCCGAAAGGTCGACTTTTCATTAAGCAAGAATGGAAATACATGGATGGCTACATTATCATGGTCCTCCGGCGCAAGGCCACTGGATGACTCGTAGGACTCGGACTTTTACAAGGACTCC